>JAPVLO010003854.1:0-19527 GCA_027257055.1 Cephalopachus bancanus
GTTTCCAGGAATGTATCATTTTTCTCTAGATTTTCTAAATAATGCGTATAAAGACGCTCATAATAATCTCTGAGGGGTGTTTTAAAAATATTTCTGTGGGATCAATCCCTAAGAGTTTACACCATCTCCAGACCAACTCTACAAGAAATGCTTAAGAAAGTATTAAAAACAGAAGAGGGGGAAAAAAAAAGAATGACCATGCTCTTCCAAACAATGCAGGACAAAGATTGAAAACACACACACATATATGAACCCCCAAATCAAAAGAAAACCAACAAAAAAAAACAAACAAACGACAACAACAAACTCTATAAGAACCTCATGACAATGATAAACTCTCACATCTCAATAATTAGCCCAAATGTGAATGAACTAAATGCACCATTGAAAAGACATAAAATGGCAAACTGGATTAAAAACATGACACAACAGTATGTTCTCTCCAGAAGACTCATGTCTCCAGAATGGACACTCACTCACAGATTCAAAGTAAGAGGATGGAAAAACAAATTTCAGGCAAACAGAAAAAAGAAAGCAGAAGTTGCAATCTTAATGTCAGATAAAATATCCTCTAGTTATCAAAAATTTAAAACAATACAGAAGAAAATACAAACAGATATAAGGTTCAGTCCATCAGCAAGAAATATCAAATATCCATCTTGAACATACATGCACCCAACATAAGAGCACCAACTTTTACAAAGTAGCTTTTAGGTAAACTAAAAAAAGATATTGATTCTAACATCATAGCTAGGGATTTAACTTCCCCACTAACAACCCTAGATAGATCATTGAGGCAAAAAAATCAACAAGGATATCCGGAACCACAACTTGACATTTGACCAAATGGACTTAACAGATACCTAGAGAACATTCAACCCCACAACCATGGAATATATACTCTACTCATCACCATATGGAAAGTACTCCAAGATTGACCACGGCTATAAATCAAGCATAAACACATTCCATATGAGCAAAATACTGCCATGCACCCTCTCATACCACAGTGGAATAAAAATAAATATCAAACCAGCAAAGCTCGCCCCAAACCCACAAAGACATAGACACTAAACAGCATGATGCTGAACTACTCTTGGGTCAATATGGATTTCAAAGCAGAAATTAAGATTTCTGGAAACAAATGAAAATAAAGACATCTTATGAAAATGTCTGGGATGCCATGAAAGCAGCACTGAGAGGGAAATTCATATCTTTATAACACACATCAAGAAAATGGAAATATCACAATTTAATGACCTAACAAATCACCTAAGGGAACTGGAAAAACAAAACTATCAAAGCCCTAATTTCAGCAGAAGAATCCAAATCACCAAAGTAAAAACCCAAATACAGGACACAGTAGACAAACATATCATAGAAAAAAAAAAAATCAATGAAACAAAAAGCTAGTTCTTTGAAAGGATAAATAAGACTGATGAACCCCCTAGCCTCGTTGACCAAGTGAAATAGAGAAAAAGCTCAAATAAACAAAATTAGAAATGAAAAGATCAAATCACAACAGTCTCCGAAGAAATTAAAAAAGTTATCAGAGATTACTATGAGCACCTCTATGGAAACAAACTTGAAAACCTAAATGACATGGAGAACTTTCTGACATCACACAACCTCCCAAAGTTGAAACAAGAAGAAAATGAGACAGCAAATAGACCAATAACAACCCAGGATATGAACTCCATAATAAGAAAATTATCCACAAAATAAAAGTCCTGGAACAGATGGCTTTCCAGTGGTGTTCTACAAAACATACAAGGAGTAGCTGATGAATCCTATTGAAAGCATTCCAGGCAATTAAGAAATATGGAACTTTCCCCAATCATTTCATGAAGCTAATATCACACTGATACCCAAACTGGGTAAAGATCCAACAAAAAAAGAGAGCTACAGGCAATATCCCTGATGAACATAGATTCAAAAATACTCAACAAGATTCTAGCAAATCAGATCCAAAAATCATCCACCATGACCAAGTAGGTTTCATCCATGTGATGCAGGGCTGGTTCAACTTCCATAATTAAATACATCATCAGATGTAAAATTAGGAATCACATGATTATATCATTAGATGCAGAAAATTTTTTTTTTTTTTTTTTTTAAAGTTGGAGTCTCACTTTTATTGCCCAGGCTGGAGTGCAGTGGAATGCTCATGACCACCACAGCCTCAACCTGCTGGGCTTAGGTGATCTTTCCACCTAAGCCTTCCAAGTAGCTGGAACTACAGATGCACACTACCATGCTTGGCTAATTTTGTGATTTATTGTAGAGCTGAGGTCTCACCAAGTTGCCCAGGCTGGTCTTGTTGTGGGAAAATAGAGAGGCCGTGACTCTGAGGCTATCTTAATGAAATAGCAGTTTATTAGTGCCAGCGTGACTCAGCGGGCTAATGCTCCAAGGCTGAGCAACCCAGAGAAAGAGGAGAGGGGTTTTATCTGTTAGTTTAGGTAAGGGAGGGGGTCATGTTGTATGGCTATACATTTTTCTTTGGAATTTGCAAGTCTGTACTTAGCAAAACCAGATTTTCAAAGAACAAATTATCTCCAGGATATACATAAAAAGCAGGGGTTATAAACCGATAACTTCACAAAGAGAGGATGTGGGATATGGTTGTGAATTGGTTTCTATCTTGCATTCCTAGGAAAGTGCCTTGTGGCTATTTAGTTTGCTCAAGCCTCATGTTTATCAGGTTTGGAGCCTGCAGGTTGATTTTTAAAAGGAATAATTTTAACTGTTTTAGCCCCTCTCTGCCACCTTCCCCCCTTTGATGCTCAACCCTTCATGGGTTAAGAGCATCATCTTCAATTTGGTGCATTAACATTATGTGGGCCGTAGTTTTTTGTTCAACAACTGTTTTCACAAACTTAGAAATGGAGTTCATAATTATTGGGTTTATACAAGGGAGAATAAGATAGGATCCCACCATCAGGATTTACAGATCCAATAATGTACTTAAATCCTCCCAGACCCAAGAACATGTTTTCAAACCAATTGACAATTTTTATGCCTTGCCATTTTTGCACTGGGACATGGGCAAGCTTCCTAACATTGGTGACTATATCAGTTATAGCTTTACTATTATCATCTATTTGCAAACTGCAGTCAGAGCTATTAAATTTATCACATACTCCTCCTTCTGTTAGCAGGTAGTCCCAAGCTAAGCAGTTCTGATAAATGGCTGCGCGCATTTGGGTTTGTTGTAGAGCAGCAAGCTCAAAAGCTATGGCTGTTTGATTAGTTATAACTTCTAAGACAACTTGTAACCTGGTAATGTAATTTAGTGTGCATATATATAGATGTGCAGTATCCCCAACTTCCATCTTATGCCCACCTGACTGGGCCATAAGTATTTATAATTCTCTGGGGTGGCCATTCATCATCAATCCAAACCTGGGTCCCTCCTACGTTAGGAGTTTGGTCAAGAGATCAAGCATTCCGTGTTTTGAGGCTTTCATAAAGGGGAATGCCCAGTTCATCTTCCCTTGGGTTAGGCGGAAGGAAAAATCCTGGCTAGAGTATTCTTATGGGACATGTGCCTTTTCATTGTGCTGGGAGCTGGATATATGCAACCTTTCCACATATTCAAAACAGCTCTTTAGGGGCTTTCCAGAGATCTAGATTTATAGAGGACAGGTCTGTCCAGCTTTGGCTTATAATGAGGATACCTTGAAATGGGTTAGCTTGTTCAGAGGATAG
This sequence comes from Cephalopachus bancanus, assembly GCA_027257055.1. Classification (NCBI taxonomy): domain Eukaryota; kingdom Metazoa; phylum Chordata; class Mammalia; order Primates; family Tarsiidae; genus Cephalopachus; species Cephalopachus bancanus. The sequence continues at coordinate 3,712 of JAPVLO010003854.1, forward strand.
TACTGTACAGTTACTTATAGTTTGGGTGACAATAGTACATAGAGAAGATTTAGTTGTATAAGCAGGTGCCAAATAGCAAACAGGCCTTGTTGGCCACCAGGTCTGGTAGGTTGAATTCCAGTATAATATTTTTTTGCAAGGAGTTTTTCCTACCCATTGAGTATAAGCAGAGCGAGTATAAGCAGAGCCCGCTCTGCTTAAGAAGTCCCCAGTCTGTTTAAGCAGTCTTCTCCAATTACTTTTGAGGAGAGGGTCCATTTTGGGGGTAGGATGTCTGTTCTAACAGTTACAAAATGGCTCCATTGAAGGAGCTGGTATGCATCAAGGGTAGTTCCTTTCCACGGCCACTCTTCAGTCATTAGGGCTCCTTTGCATACCCAGCAACTGGTGACACCAAATATTTAGGCTATGTTTTCAATCAGATTTATAAGCAGATTTTGGCCTACTTCCCATGGTTGAGGGAAGGGGTTAACTTTGGCTGTTGGGCAGCCAGAGGAGTTACACATTGTATAACTTCTTTAAGCAGTTTCTTGGCTTTGGGTGCAGGGGCGAGATCCCAACAAACCCGATTTGTGCTTCTGAGGGTGCTACAAGCTGTGACACCAGCTTTAGTGTACTGGTAGCTCTGTTTTGATAACCCAGTAAAGTGTAGCTGGCCATTATGGGTACAGATATGTTTGTCAGCATAACAAATTCCATGCATAGCGATGGAAAACTTTTACAGCTGGCCAACTAGTTTCTATACATTTACATGCTGGGTTGTGGGGGAAGCGGTAGACACCCAATTAGGCAGAAGGACGTAAAAGCACAAGAACACTTCCTATCATAAGAAAGAACGGAAATGCTAGTGAGACTCTTTCCTAACATGTTCAATGGGGTCGACTCTGTTAACTCTATAGCAAATGAAGTCAGTCCTATAGCAATTAAAACGGCAAACAGTTTGGCAAATACAAAGGCTGACGAGCGAAACAATGGTTTATGATAAGATCCGCTGAATCCATAAGGTTCTGCCATGTGTAGATCAACTAACCTCCGGTGTGTGGCTGAAGCAAGGCCGATGTATCCTCAGGCTTCAGCCGTGCGTAGACTAGTCAGCTCTGGAGTGCCTAGACCAGGGCTTGAAAAATCCATTTCAGGTTTTCCGTCGGCCTTGGTTGACTTTCTGGAGGGTCAGCTTAAGGGGAGCTGACGGATCTGTGGAGCACTCCCGGTCCTGGGAGGCAGGCTTAATTCAGCTGCGGTGGATCCAGGGAACTATTCCGGCTACCTTGACTACAGTTGGGGTAGACAAAAGGACAGTAAATGGGCCCCTCCAGAGGGATTTTAGAGGCTGTGCGTTTGACTCTTTTACCCATACCCTATCACCTGGCTTAAAAGAATGGGCATCGGTAGTTAAACTCGTTGGTAACTGTTCTCTGACTTGACAATGGATGGCATTTAGGGCTGAACCTAAGACTTGCATTTGTTGTTTTGGAGTAAGATTTCCTAACTCCTTTACGTCTCCCTGTATGCCCTTAACAGGAGGGGGTGGCCGCCCATAAAGAATTTCAAAAGGTGAGAAACCTGTTTGTTGGGTGGGACTAGACCTAACCCTTAGAAGGACTATTGGCTGAAGCTGGACCCAGCCTAAATGAGTTTCATGGCATAACTTACCTTGTTGTGATTTTAACGTCCAGTTCATTTGCTCCACCTTTCCTGAGCTTTGTGGCCTATAGGCTGTATGGATCTTCCATTTGATTTGCAGTCCTTTAGTCATTAACTGCACTACCTTGGCTACAAATACCAGTCCATTGTCTGATATGATAGTAATCGGGAGTCCAAACTGGGGAATGATTTCTTTGAACAGAGTCAGGCCACCTCAGTGGCTTTTTCTATCCTTGTGGGGAAGGCCTCAAACCATCCTAAGAAAGTACACACAAAAACAAGGAGATATCTGTAGCCTTGGCAGCATGGGAGTTCTGTAAAGTCCACAATAAGATCCTCAAAAGGGTGCCCCCCCCAACATGCTGCTCTCTGGGGGAGACTTTGGGTCCCTGATGCGGATTATTTTGAGCATAAGTTACACATTGTTTACAGACCACCAACGCTATACTGGAGAGTCGGGGAACATAGAAGTACTTACTGAGGGTATTTTTAAGAGCAATCCATCCACTGTGTGTTTTTCGGTGAAAATGCCTGACAAATGCTGGAGCCAATGATTCTGGAATTGCTATTCGACCATCTTGAAATTTCCACCATCTGGCTTGTAAGTAATGTCCCGTTTTCTCATTTGGCATGTAGCAAGGGCTCTAGTTCATCAACAGGCTAGGGAGCAGTGCCGTGGTTATTGCAGTCATTTTGGCAGTCTCTCGTCATTGCAGGCTTTGCTTCTTGATCTGCTTTGCGATTTCCTTTGGCAGTTATCGCATTTCCCTTTTGATGCCCTCTGCAATGTATGACTGCTACCTCCTTTGGTGCCCATACAGTGTCTAGTAGCTCTGGAATCTCATTGCCATATTTTATGTCTTTTCCCCCTAAAATGATTAAACCTCTCTCCTTGTATAAGGCCCCATGCACATGCAAGGTAGTAAAAGCATACTTGGAGTCTGAATAGATATTAGTGCGTAGCCCTGAGGCTAGCTGGAGGGCTCGAGTGAGCACAGTGAGTTCTGCTCTCTGAACTGAAGTTCCTATAGGCAGGGGTTTCACCTTGACTGTTGAGTTTAAAGTTACTAACGAATAGCTTGCAAAGTGCTCCCCCTCCTATATGAAATTGCTTCTGTCTGTGAAGTATTCGACCTCAGGGTCCCTGAGGGTCTGGTCTGTTAAATCTGGACGGCTAGAGAACACTTCATTTATGATTTCAATGCAATCATGATCTGGCTGTTCGAGCTCTATAGGTAGTTAGGTGGCCAGATTTAAGGTCTTTACCACCTCTAGGCGAATGCGTGTGTTTTCACAGAGCATTCCCTGATATCTGACCATTCGAGCGTTGGTTACCTAATATTGCCCCCTTGTATTCCATTAAATTTATCATGGCATGAGGCACCCTGACTGTTAGGTGTTGTCCCATAGTTAGTTTGTCAGCTTCTGTCATCAGGAGTGCTGTGGCTGCCAGGGCTCGTAAACAAGTTGGCCAGCACTGGGCCACAGAATCTAGCTGTTTGGATAAATATGCCACAGGTCTATGCCATGACCCTAGCATTTGAATCAAGACCCCTACTGCAGTGCCAACACGTTCATGCACATATAAAAAGAAGGGCTTAGTCACATCTGGGAGGCCCAGACCAGGTGCATTGGTGAAGGCCTGTTTAATTTGTTCAAAGACCTGTTGTTGAGCCTTTTCCCATAGCAGAGGCTCCCGTTCACCCCCCCCCCGCCCCGTGGCTTCATATGATGGAGAAGTTAGATATCCAAATTCTACAGAACCCTGCAGCCCCCCAAATCCCCCGGATTTGATGCCAGGTAGTTGGGACTGGTATTGAACACACTGCCTGTTTCCTTTCAGGGCCAAGTTGGCGCTGGCCTTGGGACAAATGAAAAAAACCTAGGTACCTAACTTTTTCCTGACATATTTGGGCTTTTTTTTTTTTTTTTAGACCTTGTAACTCACCTTCCACAGGAGGATGAGCAGTTGTTGTGTCCCTTGCATACAGTTTTCCCAGGTTGGTGCTGCCAGCAGTAAATTATCTGCATACTGGAGCAGGGTACAGCCACACTGGTGTGCTGGAAAGGCTTTTAAATCTGAGACTAATGCCCTACTGAAGATGGTTGGAGAATTCTTGAATCCTTGTGGCAGCTAGGTCCCAATTAACTGTCCCTTGGTGCCATTTTTCGGGTCTTCCCATTGGAAAGCGAAGATCATCTCAGTTCTTGGGGCCAGGCGGATGCATTTTTAAGGTCTAAGCAGGTGAAGAAAGTAGCCTCAGCAGGGATGAGACCCAGCAGCGTATATGGGTTTGGGATGATGGGGTATAGAGTGACTGCGACCTGGTTTATGGCTTGCAAGTCTTGAACTGGCTGGTAGTCATCTGTGCCTGACTTCTGCACCGGCAAGAGGTATATTAAGTGGACTGACAAACCTGGAGGATTCCATAATGCAAGAGCCTCTCCAGGTGCTTGTGGATTCCATTTGTGCTTTGCGTGGGATGAAGTACTGCCTGTGATGGACTGGCTCACCCCCTGGCTTTAGTTCCACAGTCACAGGGGGTATATTTATTGCCAGTCCTGGAGGATTGTCCTCTGCCCACACTCCCGGTACTCAAAATGGCAACTCTGGAGATTTTTGTGAGGCCTCCGTTAGGCTGTAGAGCCACCATTCCTCTTCCCAGGGGACAGTAAGGACATGATTTTAGCCTCTGGGCCTCTTAGTCTCAGAGTTACATTATTAGGAGAGTCAAAGGTTATCTGAGCTCGAAACTTTCCCAGTAGGTCTTGTCCCATTAAGGCTACGGGGCAATCTGGGAAATACAGGGACTCTTGTATGACCTCACGGCTGCCAACTGTGCAGCATCACAGCATCGTAAAGAGATGTCTGGCTTGATGTCCAGTGACTCCCATAACATTAGCCTGTTTTGGGGAGAAGGGATCTATAGGCTGGGTGATCATGGAATGCTCAGATCCCATGTTGACCATGAAGTTCATATGTTAGTCTCCTACTGTCATGCTGACCATAGGCTCCTGGGGACCCAAAGATAGTAGGGAGCCCTGTCTGGCCTATTCTTTTTGCAGTCCTTCCATAGAGGCCAGGCCCATAAAGCCGTTAGGAGCCGGTGGGTCCTGTTGGTAAATGGAGCCTTGTGGGCCATTTTCTTCTTGGGCTTCCTCATCAGCTATTTATTGGGGGCATCCACCTTCACAATGACCTTCTTGGTAACAATAGGCACACTGATTTCTCTCTAACTTCATAGGAGGTTGTGATGTCCCTTGTGTAGGCTGATAGATGGAATTCAGGGCCCCTGGGCAGGCTGAGGTTGTCCGGGCCTTGCTCTGGGAAACTGCCCACCTGGCTGTCTTCTTCCCCGACCTCTGCCTCTGTTTCTTCCCTGTGGGCCTGTGATCTGGTACCCTGCAAAGGCAGCAGCAAGCATGGCCATTTTCTTTTTCTGCCTTCGGTCTGCCTTTTGTTGGGCCTCTTTATCTCAGTTAATGAACACTTTAGTGGCAACTTCTAGCAGCTGGCGGACATTCATTCCAGCAGAGCCCTCTAGCTTTTGTAGCTTACGTTGGCTATCCCCCTGGGACTGTCCACCAAAAGTCATGCTTACCATGCACTGATTTTTGGTTGCCTCTGGATCAAAGGGGGTGTATGGCTGAAAGGCTTCACAGAGTCTCTCGTAGAATTGACTTGGGCTCTCGTCAGCTCCCTGGACCACCTCAGAGACTGTGCTCATATTTATGGCCTTTTCCCCTCCTTCTCTCATACTTCCTAGGAGGGCCTCCTGATACCGTTCAAGTATTTGCAGCCCCTGGGTACTGTTGGGGTCCCATTGAGGGTCCTCCTCTGGAACTGATTTTGGGCATATGCCTGGGTGTTGAGTGCTCCATCCAGGGCTTGTTCCTCTAGCTGTTTTATAGCCCCTTGTGTAATTCTCCGATGCTCCTCAGTATTGAATAGCATCAGGAGGAGTTGGCGGCAATCCGCCCAGGTTGGCCTCTGGGTCTGGATAATGGCCTGCATTAAGTCAATCATAGCCTGAGTCTTTTCTGTGAAGGATGGCATATGATTTTTCCAATTCAGGAGGTGTGTGGTAGTGAAAGGCTGGTACACAAATGTGCTCACCTTGGATCTGGCCTTCTTGAGTATAATATATAGGTGCCCTAGTTTCTCTTAGTGGCACTTAGAAGGCACCACAGCATTCCCCTGTTATGAAGTCAGACATGCATTCTGGCAGTTGCCTTCTGAGTAGGGTGTGAGGAATCAGAACTGGTGGTTCGGGTGTGGCCTCTGATTGTTTAAGAGAGGTACTAGGCTTAGGGGTGCATTCCACTTGTGAGCCCCTAACAGTGGCTGGTGCCATTGGAGCAGGTGGCAATGATGGGTAGACTGGAGAATAAGGTGGTAGGATTTCTGATTCATCAGCCAACACCAGCTTGTCAGCCAATTTATCAGACTCTGATGGGCATTTGGACTGGGCTGTTTGGAGGGCTACCATAATTTTGCAATTGTCTTTCTAGCAAGTTTTTAGCCAAGAGGGCCATGCAAGGACCACATCCTGCCAACAGTCGATGTAAAGGAATTGATCTGAGTGGCCTGGCTCTCCTACTATAATTCTATATACTCTCCTATGATTTTTCTATATAGGGATCCCTCTGGCGGCTACCCAACCCAGAAAGAGGACCACTGTATTTCACAGAACATATGGAGTTTTCTTCGAGACAGTTTGACACTATAACAATCTTCTCAGAAACGATTTATCAATCAAGGGGGATATTCTTACTTTTGTTTCCACCCATTTCCTCCCTCTAACTGATGGCAAGCACACACAAATGAGGGAATGGGGGATATGGGATAAACAGCCGCTTCACCCTCCTCCAGCCATATTCCTCACAGAGATATTTCAGACACCTCTTAGCAATTGGCAGGTTGGTATAAACCCCAACCCAGACCAACTGTATGATGAGGTTGGGGTTGCCGTCAGCTGTATGAGGCGCCACTGGCTTAGATCGGGACTCACCACTCGCTTCGGCCCATTGGTCAGGTCAGAACCCTTCTGCTGTCTGTCTCACTCACATGCTATCACATAGTACATTCTCCAATCCTCCGCCCTAATCCTAGGAGTCATTGGGTTCGTCTCGAGACAGCGTTTCCTTCACTGCTTTTCAATCCTTTCCTTCAGGCTGGAGACTAATGGACTCTGGGAGGTGATCAAGCTCCCTTCTGGCAGGTCTATGCAAAGGCCCTTGTTCCTACCCTTACTGTCAGGTGGTGTTCCTTATGCCAGTTCCCCATGCCTCTTTTGGGTCCCTGTGTTTTCAAGGTCTCAGCCTCAGTGTGCCAGAAGGAGCCTCCCTCCTACGAATCAAAAGGTCTGCTGTGTGCCAGGTGAGATTGCCTCTCCTGTCAACCCTGGGGATTGTACCCCGATGACAAAGGAGGTGGAACACACCCTCTCCAAACTCTCCCTTTCCTGGCCAGTGCACCAAGAAATGTGGCGGGAAAACAGAGAGGCCGTGACACCGAGGCTATCTTAGGAAGTAGCAATTTATTAGCGCTGGGCATGACCCAGAGGGGTAATGCTCCAAGGCTGAGCAACCCAGAGAAAGAGGAGAGGGGTTTTATCTGTTAGTTTAGGTGAGGGAGGGGGTCAGGTTGTATGGCTATACATTTTTCTTTGGAATTTGCAAGTCTGTACTTAGCAAAACCAGATTTTCAAAGAACAAATTGTCTCCAGGATATACATAAAAAGCAGGGGTTATAAACCGATAACTTCACAAAGAGAGGATGTGGGGTATGGTTGTGAATTGGTTTCTATCTTGCATTTCTAGGAAAGTGCCTTGTGGCTATTTAGTTTGCTCAAGCCTCATGTTTATCAGGTTTGGAGCCTGCAGGTTGATTTTTAAAAGAAATAATTTTAACTGTTTTTAGCCCCTCTCTGCCATAGTCTTGAACCCCTCACCTCAGCCTCTCAGAGTGCTGGGATTACAGGCTGAGCAACCGCGCCTGGCCCAGAAAAAGGCTTTGATAAATTTCAGCATCCCTTCTTGATAAAAACCCTTGAACACCTAGACATAGAGGGAATGTACCTCAAGATAGTAAGAGCCATCTACAATAAACTCATAACCAATATATTGCTAAATGGATAGAAATTGGAAGCATTTTCAATGAAAACCAGAACAAGACAAGGCTGCCCACTTTCACCCCTCCTGGCTGGAATAATCAAACTAGACAAGGAAATCAGGGGCATCCAAATAGGAAAAGGAGGAAGTTTAGTTATCCCCTTTTGCATGTTACATGATTCTATACCTCAAAAACCCAAGAGAATCTGTCAAAAACTTCCTTGGTAAAGTCTCAGGGTACAAAACCAACATGCAAAAGACAGTCACATTCTTGTACATCAACAACAAATAAGCAGAGAACCAAATAAAAAGCACAATCCCATTCACAATAGCAACAAAAACAAAAAAATGAAGTACCTTGGCATCTTCCTAAGAGCATTGAAAGACCTTTACAATGAAAACTACAAAACACTACTCAAAGAAGTCAAAGGTGACACAAACAAATGGAAAAATATTCCATGTTCATGGATTGGAGGAATCAACATTGTTCAGTTCTACGCAGTATCCATTAAATTAGTAACATCATTTTTCTCAGACCTGGAAAAAACAATACAGAAATTCATATGGAAACATAAACGACCATGAATAGCCAAAACAATCCGCAATAAAAGAAGCAAAGTGGGAGGTATAACACTTCCAGACTGTAAACTTTACTATAAGGCTACTATAATTGAAACAGCCTGGTATTAATACAAGAACTGACATATAAACCAGTACAACAGGGTAGAGATTCTGGAAGCAAAACCTCAATTTCTCAATGAACTCATCTTCAACAAAGCCTTCACTAACAACCACTGTGGAGAGGATAACTTATTCAGTAAATGGTGCTGGGAAAACTGACTGACCACATGTGGCAGAAGATTAAAACAAGACTCCTACCTATCACCTTACACAAAAACCAACTCTAAATGCGTCAAAGACCAAAACATAAAATCTCAAACTATAAGAACCTTAGAAAATGCAGGAGACACCCTTGTGAAAATTGGAATTAGCAACGAATTCCTGATCAAAACCCCAAATGCCCATGCCATAAAGATATGATAGGCAAGTGGAACCTCATCAAACTGAAATGCTTCTGCAAAGCAAAAGAAACCATCATGAGAGTGGGAAGACAGCTCACAGACTGGGAAAAAATATTTGCCAACTGTTTGTCTGACAAAGACCTAGCATCGTGAATCTACAAGGAACTCAAATATGCCAAAAAGAAAAACACAAAAGAGCCCTGTTAAACAGTGGGCAAAAGATATGAATAAATACTTCTCAAAAGAAGACACACGGGCAGCCAACAGTTACATGAAAAACTGCTCAGCTTCATGAATCATTAAATAAATGCAAATTAAAACCACATTGAGATGCAACCTAACTCCATTTAGCATGGCCATCATCAATAACTCAAAAAATAACATGCTGGAGAGGATGCAAGGAGAAAGGAACACTTCTACACGTTGGTGGGAGTGTAAAGCAGTATAGCCTCTGGAAAACAGTGTGGCCATTCCTCAAAGATCTAAAAATTGACCTTCCATATGACCCAGCAATACCCCTTCTAGGAATATACCCAGAAGATCTTAAATCACTCTACAAAAAATATACCTGTGTGTGGATGTTTACTGCAGTGCTATTCACAATCAAAAAACATGGAACCAATTGTGTTGCCCATTGGAAGTAGACTGGTTTGAGATCAGTTGTTCTGGGAGCTCTTCATTGTTTGAATTCCGAAGTCAGGTGCTGTCTTCCCAGAAGTCTGGATAGGACCTGTGGTCTTCCTTTGATTCTTCTTCATTTGTGATGGTTTTCTCCTCCCTTTTCCCTTCTCTTCTTTAATTTTGTTGCTCAGTGATACGGGGGATAGCTTTCACTTCTGTTTGCTCAGTCTCCCATTCTTCCTTATGTAGATCCTCTGGATTTGTTCAGTTTTGAAGCCAGGCTGGGAATGGGGGGCTGTCTCTTTATAGTTTTGATTAAGCTGTGATAGTTTCTGAACCACAGCTCCCTATCTGCAGATCATAGTACCTGCTGGCAGATGTGTGGACCCCTGGAACCCACTTCCCACCACCTTACATTCTGTCCATGCAGTGGGGGTGTATGTAATGCCCCTTGAAAACAAAACGAGGTAAGAAAAAGGAGAATAATGGAAAAAGGAAAAGGGGAGATGAAAGGAAGATGAACAGAGAGGAGAAGAAAAGTAGGCATGCCAACTAATGAATAAATGAAACAAACAAAAACAAAACACCCAAAACATGTGAACATACAAATTAAAAAAAAAACCCTGATGGTGCACTTGCCCTCAAAAATACCCATACACAAACAGAGAGATTAAAAAACACCAAAAGCATATCAAAAGCATAACAAGTACTAAAACAAAGAAAAATAGAAACCACTGTGATCTGAACATGCATAGTATTATTTCAGTATTTGAAGTTTGTTCACCCTTGATTTATATTAAAGAATGTGATTGATCTTGGAGTATGTTCCATGTGCTGGTGAGTAGAATGTATACACTGTAGTTGTTGGGTGGAGTGTTCTGTAGATGTCTATTAAATCCATCATACCATTCATCTTCCCAGATCCCAGTGGAATAAAAATAAATATTGTCCCCAACAAGATTCCCTCAAAACAAACAAAGACATGGACACTAAACAATATGCTGCTGAATGGCTTCTGGGTCAACAAAGAAATCAAGACAGGAATAAAACAATTCCAGGAAACAAAACAAAACAAAGGTTTATCCTATCATAAGCTCTGGGATGCTATGAAATCAGCGTTAAGAGGAAAACTCACAGCATTAAATGTACACATCAAGAAAATAGAAAGATCACATGTAAATAGCCTAATGTCACACCTAAGGGAGCTGGAAAGGGAAGATCATTTAAATGCTAATTTCAGTAGACAGTTCCAGATCACTAAGATAAAATCACAATTGCAGGACAGAGAAAACAAACAAACAAAAAATCATAGAGAGGATCAACTAAAGATGTGTGTGTGTGTTGTGGGGAGTTGTGGCCAACAACTACAGTGTATACATTATACTTACCAGCACATGGAACATACTCCAACATACTCCATATTCGGGAGAGGATACTGTAGAGGGAACCCTAAAAACATCTGTATTCCTTTATAATGCAACTTATCATCATTCTTTGCACAATGGATGACTATTGAAAACTTACTGAAGGATTTTAAGCATGGGGAAAGACATGGGAGGAGGAAGATAGGTTGATTAAACGTGCATTGTTTAGCTCGCATGTATTCCTGAGAGCATGAAATGTTGTCTTCCTGTGCCTGGCTTATTTCACTTAACATAATGACCTCTAGTTCCATCCATGTTGTTGCAAAAGACAGGATTTTATTCTTTTTAAAGGCAAATAGTATTTCATTGTGTGCATATACAACATTTTAATTATCCATTTATCTGTTGATGGATACTTGAGCTGATTCCATATCTTTGCTGTTGTAAGTGGGACTGCAATATGGGAGACTAGATATCCTTTTGATATTCTGATTTTTTTTTCCTTTGGACAAATATCTAGTAGTGGGGTTTCTAGATTGTGTAGTAGTTTCATTTTTAGTTTTTTGAGAAATGTCTACTGTTTTCATTAGTGGCTGCACTAATTTACATTTTCACAAACAGTATTTAAGAGTTCCCTTTTCTCCCTTTAATCATAGCCATTCTTACAAAGAAGAGATAATATCTTATTGTGGTTTTACTTTGCATTCCATGATGATTAGTGGTTTGAGCATTTTTTTATATACCTGGTGGCCTCTTGTATGTCTTCTTTTGAGAATTGTTTTTCATATTCCTTGCCTATTTTTTAATGGGATTGTTTGTTTTTACTGTTGAGTTCCTTGTATATTTTGGATATTAGTCCCTTGTTTGATGAATAATTTGCAAATATTTTCTTCCATTCAACAGATGGTCTCTTTACTCTGTTGATTGTTTCCTTTGTTGTACAGAAGTTTTTAGTTTAATATAGTCCCAGTTATTTATTTGTGTGTGTGTGTGTGTGCGTGTGCGTGCGCGTGCGTGTGCGTGTGCGTGTGTGTGTGCGTGCGCTTTTGAGGTCTAAGTCACAAAATTCTTCCTACCCGTGAGCATGAGTTATCTTTCCATTTGTTTGTGTCCTCTTCAATGTCTTTCATTACTGTTTGGTAGTTTTTCTTGTAGAAGTCTTTCATCAGAGCCGGGCTCAGTGGCTCAGCCTGTAATCCCGTGCCTTTGGGAGGCTGAGGTGAGTGGATTGCCTGAGTCCGCGGGTTCGAGACCCACCTGGGCAACTTGGCGAGACCTCATCTCTACAATAAATCAAAAATCAGCTGGGCGTGGTAGCTCTCGCATGTAGTTCTGGCTACTTGGAAGGCTGAGGCGGAAGGATCACTGGAGCCCAGTAAGTTGAGGCTGTGGTGGCCGGGAGCGGCCACTGCACTCCAGTCTGGGCGACAGAGTGAGACTCCAACTCAAAAAAAAAAAAAAAAAAAATGAAGTCTTTCATCTCCTTGCTTAAATTATTCCTAGACATTTTTTTATAGCTTCTGTAAATGAGATTGTCTATGTGGGGTTTGTTTTCAGCTGTTTCATTATTATTGTATAAAAACACTACTGATTTTTTTTTTTTTTTGTATGTTGATTTTTTTGTCCTGCAACTTTACTGAACTTATTCTTCTGGTGGAATATTTCGATTTTTCTAAATATAAGATCATGTCATCTACAGAAAGGGACATTTTAACTTTTTCTTTTCCAGTTTGTATGCCCTTTATTTCCTTTTCTTGTCTGAATGCTCTGGCTAGGACTTTCAGTACTGTGTTGAATATGAATGGTGAGAGTGGTAATTCTTATCTTGTTTCAGTTCTTAGAAGAAAGGGTTTTAACGTTTTTCCATTCAGTGTGGTCTAAGTTGTGGGTATGTCAGATAGGAGGTCTGACAACTTAGTTTGTGAACTTGTCACTGCGGTTTACGTTAGCAGCACTGTATAAACAACTTGGTAAGGTTCATAACCTTGGTATATCCATGTCTCACAGATGTGTTCCTGTTGACATGTGGTGGTGTCTTGTTGAGTGGCGTTCATTATTATTGCATGTTTTTGTATGCCATCACAAGAATATCAGAACTTTAATTAGAGCAATGAATAAACATTTAATTTCTCGTTAAGCTTGGCAAGAGTGGAAGTGAACTCGGGGACATGTTAGTCCATGTTTATGCTGCTAATCCCATGAAGAAAACTGCATTGTACAAATGTATTAAATGTTCTTCTGAGGGGAGAGAAAGCATCATTGATGAGGTCAGAGAAGCCAGTAATTAGCAGAACAGGTGAAAACCTTGCAAAAGTTGGTCAAATTGTGCATCAGAATCATCAGCTGACTGTGAGAAGCATAACTGACCAAATAAACATTGATAAAGAAACAGAAAAATCTTAATAGAAAATCTTGGCATGAGAAAAGCATGTGCAAAAATGGTCCTGAAGGAGCTCTTGCATAACACCAATGCATCAGTTCACACAGCACTCCCTGGGAGGGAGTTTTTAGCCAGTAAACAAATGACTGTATTGGTACAACCTCCTTACTCACCAGATTTGGTCCAAAGTCACATTTTTCTTTACCCAAAGATAAAGAAAATATTGAAGACATTTGATAACATTCAGGACATACAATGACAGCGTTGGTGGTCATTCCAGAAAAAAAATTCCAAAATTACTTTGATGGGTGGACTATGTGCTGGCATTAGTGCATAGCTTTCCAAGGGGGAGTCCTTTGAAGGTGACTGTAGTGATATTCCGCAACGAGGTATGTAGCATTTTTTCTAGGATGAGTTCGTGAACTTAATTGTCAGAACACGTATGACCTTTATTATATTGAGGCATAGTTTTCTTTCTGTGCCTAGTTTATTGAGAGTTTTTATCCTGAAAGCATGTTGAATTTTATCAAGTGATTTTTCTATTCCTATGGAGAAGCTCATATGGCTTTTCTTCATTCTGTTGATGTGATGCATCATGTTTATTGATTTGCTTATGTTGAACTATCCTTACATCCTTGAGATAAATCCCATTAGATCATGGTATATTATCTTTTTGATGTGCTGTTGGATTTGGTTTCCTAGCATTTTGTTCAGAATGTTTACATCTGTATTCATTAGGGATATCGGTGAATTTGTACCAATAAAATTGGTATTTTTTTTGTTATTATTATTTGTTTTTGTCTGATTTTTGGTATCAGGGTAATGCTGGCCTTGTAGAATGAGTTAGAGAAAATTCTCTTCTTTTCAAATTTTTTTTATAGTTTGAGAAGATTTGGCATTATTTGTTCTTTGTATGTTTAGTAGAATTCCTCAGTGAAGGCATCCTGCCTGGGACTTTTCTTTGTTCAGAAACTTGTTATTACCGATTCACTCTGTTACACATTATTAGTCTGTTTGGGTTTTTTATTTCTTCCTGATTAAATCTTGGTAGATTGTATATGTCCAGGAATGTAGCCATTTACTCCAGGTTTTTCAGTTTGTTTATAGTTGTTCCTAATAGTCTCTGATATAGTTTGGATGTTTGTCCTCTCCAAATCTCATGTTGAGAGGTGATCCCTAACGTTGAAAGTGGGGCCTAGTGTGAGATGTTTGGGTTATGGGGTGGATTACTCAATGAAGTGCTTGGTGCCACTCCCACATTAATGAGTAATTTCTTGTTCTATTGGATCGCAATAAAACTGATTGTTAAAAAGAGCCTGGCACTTCCTTATCTATCTTGCTTTCTCTCTTACCATGTGATATGCTGGCTCCCCATTCCCCTTCCACTATGATTGGAAGCTTCCTGAAGCCCTCACCAGAAGCATATGCCAACACCATGCTTATTGCATAGGCTGCAGAACTGTGAGCCAAATAAACTTATTTTCCTTATAAATTACCCAGTCTCAGGTATTTCTTTATAGCAATGCATAATGGATGAACATGGTCTCTGATTATCTTTTGTATTTTTGTGATATTTGGTTTAATGTTTCCTTTTTCATTTCTGATTTTGTTTATTTGGGTCTTCCTCCCCTCTTTTTTCCTTGGTAAGCATAGCTAGCAATTTACCTACAAACTTTCCTCTTAAAATACTTTTTAATAATAAATAATCTCAGCCCTACTAAGAGATTATGAGAGCTGAATAAGATGGTAATACTAATATTGGAGATGTTAAGAGGAAAAACTAGAATGACCTTAAGACTTCTAGTCTGGGTGACTGAGTGATAGCAATAACTATAATACAGAACACAGATGGGGAGAAATAGGGCATGGGGTGGGTTTGCAGGGATGGAAAAGATGTATGTAGTCAACAGTGTCATCTAAAACTGCAGAGAGGGTTGGGTAGGATGATAACTGAGAGGAAACCATCAACTTGGGCAGTTTGGAAACTGGTCAGTATTATTTGAGAGAATATTTTTGTGAAGTTCGCAGAAAGAGGTTCACATTGTAGAGCATTAAGGAATGAACTGGAAGTGAAAAAGTAAAGATAGCTGATTTTGACTGTTTTTTCAAGAAGTTTGATAGTGAAAGCAAGGAGAGATAAGAGTCAGCAGTTTGTGGAGGCATCAGGTTTGTAGGAAGGTTGCTTTAAGATGTGAGAGAATTGTGTAGGTTTCCCAGTAGAGAGAAAAAATATATTCAATCTATAGAGCAAGGTATAGGAAGGAAGAATGAGAATCCATAATATGGGGATGGAATTAGTCATCTGAGACACAAGAGCAAGAGGTAGTAAGAGATAGGTATAAAGCCAACAAAATGGTGAAATTTAATGCTGCATGAAATATTCTTTGTGAAATGAGAGACAGATCCTCTGAGAGTGAAGAGTGCTACTGAAATTAGGGCTTATATATATATATTTAATAATTTGAAATAGTTATTGTAGGTAATGCAAAAGGGAATTGAAATGAATAAGCACGGTGTTGCAAAGAAATATGAACGGTTCATCAGCTTATTGAATAATAACCCTAGCCGGGCTCGGTGGCTCAGCCTGTAATCCCACACCTTTGGGAGGCTGAGATGAGTGGATTGCCTGAGCCTGTGGGTTCGAGACCCGCCTGGGCAGTGAGACCTCATC
>JAPVLO010003855.1:0-19045 GCA_027257055.1 Cephalopachus bancanus
AAATTGGCTCCTAGCCAAGATGTTCCTGCCATCAGTTTCCAGCAAGTGCCCTAGAGCAGCAGAGACTCCCAAATGAAACAATTCTTGACTGGGACGCCTTCCCTTTCCAATTACATTAACCATTGTCACAGGCTATCCACAGAGATTCCACAGCAGCTGCAGCTGCTTCCAGCCATTTTCAAATGTTCACAACAGTGCCTTCCAACAGTCAATGAGTTTGTGGGTTTCTTGGACATCTGGCCTGCTTCAATTCATCCTGCTGAATAAACATTTCTCCACAGGATGCTGGCCAAGTCCCCAGCCTTAGTACTGCATGACTTTTTAAAGAAAGCTGTCCAAAGACCTCCGAAGTTTCAGAGCAGAAATAAATCTGAAAAAATAGTGCAATTAGTCACATTTATAGAACCACTTCTTACACAATTGTTGTGGACTCGGGCAGGACTCGGGCAAACCAGAGCTGTCTCTCCTAACATGCTCAAGCACCTGGGGACACTGTTCCAGAAGTTAAAGATAGTCATTATTTTTAAACTAGAGTTTAAATTAGGATTTCCGATACATATTTCATCTCAAATATTCCAATGTGGTTCAAATATGCAATAAAAAAATATTTTAATTTCATATTCAGAGTAAGGAATTTGATTTACATTGTTATTCTCAGTCTTGATTCAGAGGACAACCTCTAGAAAACATCTTCATCTATAATTTACCTTTTATTCTTAACTAGTATTAGAATTTTATGTGCAATTATGATTTTGGGGGTTTAAATATCTATATTTTCTATTTTCATGAGGTGACATTTTTCATGTGTTGCTAAATGTTTTAGCCCCATCTTTTAGGACACTAGTGGATACATAATAGACAATTAATACATATTTGTTGAATGAATAAATAAATATTTTTTTCTCTTTCTATGCTTCACTTGACTTCTTTTCATTATATGTGCTATATTTTTTACCTTAGCCTGACTTTATCCAAACAAGATAAAAATGGAGATAAAAGCATTAAATATACATGCTTAGTGATGTAACTCAAAAAGTGAAGATATTCTCAGTCTCACATCTTCTATATATGACCTAAGCAAAATTATTTCTGTAGATTAGAAGTTGGAGAAATCTGTAATTGATTTCATGGGCTTTTTACCAAATTCTATCATAATAAACAAAGAAGGTAGGGTTAGTACTCCAAATAAATACTCAAAAATTTTCTGATAGATTGTCTTACACAGAAAAGATAAAAATGGAAAATAAAAATTCAACTCAAACAAGATTCAGTAAATCACTAGGGAAAGGAATCCATAATATCTTTTTTTGGTTGTTTTAGAATTGTGGGTGCTTGTGAAGATTTTCTACACAAGTATATTGCGTGAAGGTGAGATTTGGGCTTCTAAAGAGACCTCTCCTCATCAGTAGTAAACATGGTACTCAGTGGGTGGTTTTGTATCCCTTATCCTCCATCTCTCACTTCTTCCTTTAGCAGTTCCCTGGATCTGTTGTTCCTTGTGCCCATGTGCCCAATGTTTAGTACACACTTATGAGTGAGAACATGCGATATTCAATTTTTTGTTTCTGTGACAATTCATTTAGAATGATGCACTCCAGCTGCAACCATGTTGATGCAAAGGACATGATTTTTGTTCTTCTTTATGGCTGCATATTATTCCACTGTGTGTATCATATTTTCTTTATATAGTCCACCTTCAATGGGCATCTGAGTGGGTTCCCTGTTTTTGCTATGGTGAATAGTGCTGAAATAAACATATGCATGCAGATGCCTTTTTTGTAGAACAATATTTGTTTCTTTGGGTATATTCCCAGGAGTGGGATTCCTGGTAGCTCTATTTTTAGTTCTTTGAGAAATCTCCAACCTGCTTTCCACAAGAATAGAACACGCTTACATTCCCACCCAATTTGCAAAAGCATTCTCTTTCCGTGCAGCCTCACCAACACCTGTTGTTTTTTGACTTTTCAGTGATAATCATCCTGACCCATGTGAAATGGTACCTCACTGTAGTTTTGATTTACATTTATCTGATGATTAGTGATGCTGAGCATTTTGTCATGTGTGTGTTGATTACTTATATGTCTTCCTTTGAGAACTGTCTATTCATGTCCTTTGCACACTTTTTATTGGTTTTATTTTTCCTGTTAATTTGTCTATGTTTCTTATAGATCCTGGATGTTAAACTATGCATATCATGCAAATTTTTTTTCCCATTCTGTGGGCTGCCTTTTTACTATCTTGATTGTTTCTTTTGCTATGAAGAAGTTCTTTAGCTTAATAAGACCCCAACTGTCAGTTTCACATTTAAGTCTTTGATCCATTTTGAATTAATTTTTATATACAGTGATAGGAAGGGGTCTAGTTTCATTCTTCTGCATGTGAATGACCAGTTTTTCCAGCACCATTTACTAAATATGGTTCCTTTCGCCAATATTTGTTTCTGTCAGTTTTGTTAAAGATGAGTAGGTTGGAGTCTGAGGTTTTATTTCCAGATTCTCTGTCCTGTTCCATTGGTCGACGTGTTTATTCATGCACCAGCACAATATTGTCTTGTTATTGTAGCCGTTTAGTTAAGTTTGATGTCTAGAAGTGTGATGCCTCCATCTTTGTCTTTTTTACTAAGGATTGCTTTAGCTTTTCAGGCTCTTTTTTGCTTCCATATGAATTTCATTGTTGTCTTCTCTAGGTCTGTGAAAAGTGATGCTAATAATTTTATAGGGATCGCATCGAATCTGTAGATTGCCTTGGGTAGAATGAATATCTTGATGATATTGATTCTTCCAATTCACGATCTTGGAATATTTTCCATTTGTTTGTGTCATCCTTGATTTATTTGAGCAATGTTTTATACTTCCTATTGTAAAGATCTTTCAACTCTTTGGTTAGATGAATACCAAGGTATTTTACTTTTTTGTATGTCTATTGTGAATGAGATAGTGTTTTTGATTTGGTTCTTAGCCTGCTTGTTATTGGTATATAAAAGTGCAACTGTTTTTTGCACATTTGTTTTGTATCCTGAGACTTAATCTAAGTCCTTTTTCAGTGCAAGAAGCTTTTGGGAAGATCCTTTAGGTATAGAATCATATAATCTGTGAAGAGGGATCATTTGACTTCCTCTTTTCCTACTTAAATACTGCTAATTTCTTTCTACCGCTAATTTCTGCCTGATTGCTCTGGGTAGGACTTCCAGAACTATGTTAAATAGGAGTGGTGGAAGTGGACATCCTTGTCTCTTTCCACTTCTTACAGGGAATGCTTTTAGCGCATGCCTATTTAGCATGTTAGCTACACAGTTTTGTCATAGATGGCTCTTATTATTTTGAAGAGTGTTCCCTCGGTGCTTAGATGTTTGAGGTTTTTTATAAAGAAGGGATTTTAGATTGTATCAAATAATTTTCCTGCATATATTGAGATAATCATGTGGTTCTTGGTTTTACATGTGGTGGGCTACATCTATTGATTTGCATGTGTCAGTCTTGCATCTCAGGAGTGAAGATCACGTAGTCATGGTGGATGATCCTTACAAAGTGCTGTTGGATGCAATTTGATAGTCTTTTGTTGAGAATTTCTGCATCTATGTTCACCAGGGAAATTGGCCTGAACTTTTGTCTCTTTATTTGGTCTTTGTTATCTTTGGGTAACAGAATGGTACTGACTTCAAAGAATGAGCTAGTGAGGATTCCTTCCTTTTTGATTACTTGGAATACTTTCAATAGGATTGATATTAGCCCTTTCTTGTATGTATGGTAGAGTTCAACAGAAAAGCCATCTGTCCCAGGGCTTTGTATGGTGGAGACATTTCTTATTATTAAATCAATTTTTTGTATTTTTATTGCTCTTTTTAGGGTTTCAATTTTTTCCTGTTTCAATATATCAGGTCTTGTGTTGCCTGAAATTTCTTCTTTTCCTCTAGATGTTCTAGTTTATTTGCATACAGGTAAAAATTCACAGTAATCTCTGTTAATCTTTCCTATTTTTAAGGGTGAGTAGTAGCATCTCTTGTTTTGTTTTGTTTTCTTCCTAGTTGTGTTTATTTGGATACTCTCTCTCCCTCTCCCTCTCCTTATACAAGAGATCTGGGATTTTGTAAGAAGACCAAATCTACAGCTGATTAGCATCCTGAAAGAAAAGGGAAAATGAGAACATCCCAGAACAAGCCTAGAGGTCATCCAAGAAAACTTTCCTATCTAATTAGAGAGTTAGCTGTGCAGACGCAAGAGATTCAGAGAACTCCTGTGATGTATCACATGAGAAGACCATCCCTCTGCCTCTCTCTCTCTTTCCCTCTCACTCTCCTTGTCCCTGTCCCTCCCTCCCTCTCCTTCTTTCTCTCTCCATTTCCTTCTTCTTTTTCCTTTCCCTCTTCATGTCTCTTTCTTTCTCTTTTTGTTAATCTGGCCAGTGGTTTATAAATCTTATTTGTCCTTTCAAAGAACCAGCTTTTTGACTTTGATTTTTTTGTACCTTTTTTTGGGGGGGTCTCTATTTCATTTAGCTCTGATTTTATTCTGATAATATTCATTCTTCTACTGAATTTTGGAATTGGATTGTTCTTGTCTTTCCAGCTCCCTTAGGTTTAACATTACACTTTTTACTTGAGGTCTTTCTATTTTCTGGATGTGTGTATACAATGTTATGTGCTTCCCTCTCAGCATAGCTTTCATGGTACCCAAGAAGTATGTTGTATCATGACTTTGTTTGTTTCCAGGAAATTTTTTTTCTATTTTGATTTCTGTGTGAACCCAAAAGTCACTCAGAAGCATGTTGCTTAATTTCCATGTATTTGTGTGTTTTGGGAGTTTCCTTTTATAATATTTCTTTTTATTCTGCTTTGGTCTGAGAAGATACTTGGTATGATTTAGACCTTTTGAAATTTGTTCATACTTGAATTGTGCCCTATGATGTGATTGATCTTAGAGCATGCTTCATGTGCTGAAAAGAATGTATATTCTGTGGTTGCTGGGTGGGGTATTATGTATATGTCTATTAGATCTAGTTGGTCCAGTGTCAATTTAAGGTTGGTTCTGGATTTCTTAGTTCATTTTTGCCTTGATGATCTGTCTAAAGCTGTTAGTGGGATATTAAAATCTATTGTTGTATGACTGTCTTTGTCCTCTCTTAGGTTTATCAGCAATTGTTTTACAATTCTAGATGCTCTCACATTGGGTGCCTATACATTCAAGATGGCTATTTCTTGTTGGTGAATTAAGCCCTTTATCATTACATAGTGTCTTTCACTGTACACTGTCTTTTTTACTTTCATTGGTTTAAAGTCTGTTTTATCTGAGACACAAATAGATACTCATTTTTTTTTTTTTTTTGGACTAGAAGATGTTTCTCTAACCCTTTATCTTGAGCCTGTGAGCATCATTTGCAATGAGATATATTTCCTGGAGACAGCAGAAGGATAAATATGCTTCTTTATCCAGTTTGCCACTCTGTGCCTTTTGAGTAGCATGTTCAGTCTATTCATATTAAAGTTAAATATTATTATTTTAAAATATATTTTATTTTTAAAATATGGGGTACAATTCATGATTAGGTATACAATTAGACATCATGCCGGTAAAATTTAGGATTGCTGTTAAAAGGCTACTTTGTTTTTTGGGCTTCGTGGTTGACTTGTATGTTCTGTTTATTTGTTTATTCTGTGTTTTCCTGTGCTTTTGCAATAAGTGGAACTATTCTTTCATTTCTGTGCTTAGAATTTTTTTTTTTTTTTTTTTTGAGTTGGTGTCTCACTCTGTCATCCAAACTGGAGTGCAGTGGCCTCTCCCGGCCACTGCAGCCTCGACCTGCTGGGCTCCGGCAATCCTTCTGCCTCAGCCTTCCAAGTAGCTGGAACTACAGGCGCGTGCTACCACGCCTGACTAATTTTCTTTTGATTTATTGTAGAGATGAGGTCCCGCCAAGTTCCCCAGATGGGTCTTGAACCCACGGGCTCAGGCAATCCACTCACCTCAGCCTCCCAAGGCGCGGGATTATAGGCTGAACCACGGTACCCAGCTTAAAACTTTCTTAAGCAACTCCTTAAGGGTTGGTCTGGAGGTGGCATATTCTCTTAGGGATTGCATGTTAAAGGGATTTTAATTCTCCTTCATTAATGCAGTTTAGCATGGCAGGATAAGACTTGCCTTTCTTCAAGAATGTTAAAATGGGACTCCAGTTCCTTTTGGTTTCTACTGAGTGATCTACTGCAATTCAGATGAGTTTTCTTTGGTAGAAGGTTTCTTTTCTCTGACTGCCTTTAGAATTTTTTCATTCATGCTCACTTTGGGCAGTCTGGTTTTTATGTGCCTTCAGTATGGTCTTCTCATGTGATACTTCACAAAAGTTCTGTGAATCTCTTGCATCTGCATGGCAGCCTCTCTAGTGAGATGGACAAGTTTTCTTGGATGACCTCTTAAAAAGCTTGTTTCTAGGGTGTTCTCAGTCTCCCTTCTCTTTCAAGGATGCCAGTCAGCTGTAGATTTGGTGTCTTTACAAATCTCACACCACTTGTATAATTTACTCATTTTTCCTAATTCTTTTCTCCTTACATTTTGTCGGACTAGACTGGTTCAATAACTTGATCCTCAAGCTCTGAGATTCTTTTCTCTGCATGATTGATTCTGCTATTAAGACTTGCTATTGTGTTTAGAAATTCCAGGACAGAATTCTTCCTGTCCTGCAGTTCAATTTTTTTTTTCTTAGAATGAGCCAAGTCACCTTTTACTTCCTGCAGTTTTCATGGCGTGGTTGATTTGAGTATTCACTTTCTCCTGGATCTCATTGAGTCTTCTTGCCATCCATAGTCTGAATTCTACTTCTGTCATCAGGGACAGGCCATTCTCAATTCGTTCCATTGCTTAGGATCTGAGAAGCCTCTCTGTGGTTGTCAAATCATTAAAACTTTGGGGATTGCTCTTTGTTTTTGTATTTTTGTTTTTTTACTGGTTCTTCCTTATCTGTGGGGGGAGTCTCTTCTCTTTCTATTCTGTGTTTTGTCATGTTTTGTTGATAAAATTGTTTTCATTGGAGTGACAGTTTGTGTTGTTTTCTTACTTGACCTCCCTCCTTTGGTATGTCTGTGGAAGGGACAGTGGTGACAAAGGGTTGGTGAGCTGGGGGAAAGCAGTGAGGCACTGCTTCACTAGTGCAGACTGGCAATGGTGGGGCGAGTTCTTTCCTCAAGATCAGAACCTTCCACTCCCTCTGGCACAGGCATCAGGGATCCTGATGAGCCGGGACCTCTAGCGTCACCCCCCAGCCCATGTGTCTCACTAGCAGGATTGGTGGATGTCCAGGATGGACTCCATAGCTCTGCTCCTGCACTAGTGTTCTGTGGGGTGTGAAGTGGACTCCTTCTGTCCAGGTGAGTCTGCTCATTTTGCACAGTGGTATAAGGGAAGCCACTGCTTTGTTGATAGAGGACCAGTATTTCTCCCCTTAGTCTGCAGGTAAGCAGAGGTGCTACTGCTGTGCTGTGCCAAGGTACACTGCCTCTCGGTCCCCACCCTGCTCCTTGAGAGGTGCTATTGCAGCAATGACAGTCCCCTAAAGGCAAGCTGTGTTCATAGCGCTTATCTGTGACTGGGACAGATACTGGAGCCACTGAAGAAACATCTTTAAAGTGAGTGAATTGTTCCTGCTAGGGACCAGAGGAGGAGGGACAAGGGAGCAGTCATGTGGTGCAGAGCACGCTTACAGGATGATTCCCTGGAGTCTCTCCATGGAGGGTTGGCAGCCACTTTCAATGAGACTTACCAGAAACTGTGTCCTCCAGGCCCCACATAGATCCTAGAGGTGACTCTGTCCCATTCTGAGCACCTCTCTGCACCTGACTGGTGTAGGAAGGAATATAGAGGGAAAGTCTGAGCTATCTCTCCCTTGGCTGGGACTGTAGAACTTCACTTGAGATGTGTTTAAGTAAAAGAAAAACCAACTCTCTCCCTTTAACTCATCCATTTCTTCTTTAAAAGCACTCTCCCAGTCTCATGTGGGGGTCACTTCTGGGACTGGCTGGGGCTTGAACTGGTTTGTTCTCTGTGTCCTCAGGTTATCACCCAATAAGCCTGGGCTTGAGTTTCCAGATCGACACTCAAAGCACCCGACTCACTCCTTCCTTTAGATTTCTTTGCTGAGAGTGGCGGTTGACTGATTTCTCAGGCTGGCCATCTTGACTCGCCTCTTCTCCATAATATTCTATATCTGAACATACATCAGAACAGCAAATGATTACTTGCAGGCAAATTGTGACTTATAGGTTGATATCAATGAGATTTATCTTACTTTTTTTTTTTTTACCTATTCTTTCTCCTATCTTTCAACTTTGCACTTTGCCCGAATTTCCTCATAGTGGTTAAAGCAGAAGGCAAAATTAAAATAACTTTTCTTTTATATTGCCAAGGTAGAAAAGTAAGCTAAAAGAGATCTATGTGTTGACACTATATGAATAAGAGTTGATTTCTGTTCCCTATTTTTGTAAGTATTGAAAGAAAACTGAACAAATTGTGACACAATAAATAGTTAAAATGTTTTATTGACTATAGATTTTGGTTATTGTCATGTGTTCTTTAATTTGAGAAATTATGTGCCTCTAAATGATTGAATAATTTTAAGGAGTCAAGAGACTCTCTGTCATTGGAATAATTCATTTCAAGAACACAATGACAGAGAGTCTCTTGACTTCTTAAAATTATTCAATCATTTAGAGGTACATAATTTCTCAAATTAAAGTTTCTTATTAAAACACTTATAAAGCTGGACTCGGTGGCTCAGCCTGTAATCCCGTGCCTTTGGGAGGCTGAGGTGAGTGGATTGCCTGAGCCCGCGGATTCGAGACCCACCTGGGCAACTTGGCGAGACTTCATCTCTTCAATAAAGCAAAAATTAGCCGGGTGTGGTAGCGCGCTCCTGTAGTTCCAGCTATTGGAAGGCTGAGGTGGAAGGATCGCTGGAGCCCAGCAGGTCGAGGCTGTGGTGGCCAGGAACAGCCACTTCACTCCAGTCTCGGCGACAGAGTGAAACTCCAACTCAAAAAAAAAACAACAAAAAGACTTATAAGATTATATATTTTCTGCTATAATTCTGAGTTAATAATTAAGTAGTAGTTATAAAAAGTTTAAATGATATAAAACATTTTATTATAATTATTGCATTCAATTAACAATAAAATAAAGGCAAACAAATTCTGCTTCTGGTCTCACAGACTAATTCCCTAGTGGACCAACATTATTGAAGCTAACAACTAGCAGCTCTGGAAAGAACACAATGAACAACAACTTGAAGACACTAGAGATAGAATAAAAGCATGCAGATTCTGGAATGCAGTCACCATTGAAAAGAGATTAAGCTGTTAAATTAAATTTAACCAGCTGGGCTCGGTGGCTCAGCCTGTAATCCTGCGCTTTGGGAGGCTGAGGTGAGTAGATTGCCCGAGCCCACGGGTTTGAGACCGGCCTGGGCAACTTGGCGAGACCTTATCTCTACAATAAATCAAAATATCAGCCGGGCATGGTAGCATGTGCCTGTAATTCCGGTTACTCGGAAGGCTGAGGCAGAAGGATCGCCAGAGCCCAGCGAGTCGAGGCTGCAGTGGCCGGGAGCGACCACTGCACTCCAGTCTGGGCGACAGAGGGAGACTCCGACTCAAAAAATAAAAAAAATTAAATGTAGCCCAGTGCTGCCTCTTTGCATATTTTGGGTTCAATCTAGAGGCTTCTCTGTAACCTTTTGGTGGTAGCAACTGGACATGTAAACAGACTGTAGTCTACCTTTTTGTCAAAACACCAATGCGATCAACTCTTCAAACAATGTTCAAATAAGGCAAACACTGAACTGTAAGCAATCTGGCTGTTTCTGTGCCTCATTTCAATTTTCTGTACATCACTTTTCATTCTCTGTTCATAAAACTTTTCTTATCACATGGTTGCACTGAAATCTTTGAGCCTGTACTGGTTCAGAAGGCTGCCCAATTTGTGAATCATCCTTGGCCTATTAAACTTCGTTAAATTTAACTTTTTTTCCTTTTAACAGATGGCATCAGAAGTGAGATTCAAAGTAGAACTTCTAGTGATGCCCAAGGGTCCCAAGTAACCAAGCAAGTTACCCTCCAGACCCATTGTGTCCATGGCTCTCACAGCAATGGGAATCATTGGTAAGTTCTCTCTTAGATTCCAAAACTCCACACATTTGTGGGGGTTTTTTTTTTTTTGGTTTTTGGGTTTTTTTGAGATGTAGTCTCACTCTGTCACCCAGGCTGGAGTGCAGTGGCATGCTCCTGGCCACCACAACCTCAACCTGCTGGACTCTGGAGATCCTTCCACCTCAGCCTTCCAAGTAGCCGGAACTACAGGCATGCGCTACTAAGCCCAGCTAATTTTTTATTTATTATAGTGATGTGATCTTGCCAAGTTGTCCAGGTGGGTATCGAATCCGTGGGCTCAGACAATCCACTCTTCTTGGCCTCCCAAAGTGCTAGGATTACAGGCTGAGTCACCAAGCCCGGCACATTTGTCCTTTGAGCTATTAAAGTTTGAGTAGATTTCTGATCCAAGTGGGGATGGAAATCATGACAGAAAGTAGACTAGGTCCAGGATTAGATTTGATTCATTAATTAACAGACTTGGATCCAGTTAGAGGCCTCTTACATCTGGCTGCGTCAGACAGAATCTGACAAAACTGCAGGGGGTGCAAACTTTGGTTTCTGGAAATCTGCGGGGATTTCTGTGTTCTATCCTGCTTTGTTTCATTTTCCTGCATGCTAACATAGGGACATATCATTGGTTAAGTTGATTAAGGGATTCTGTGAGTCAGCCAAATTCAAGGTAAAAATTGAATCCTCAATTTCTGAAGGACTGTGTACTTTCCAGCAATGCCTACGGTTACATGTATATGTATTAAGCCCTGGAAGCAACAGATGCTTATAGAAATGGTGAAATCTCACTAGAAGTCATTTGAATTTACAGTGGAATGTTCCAAACAAGCAACACTGCATTCAAAGAGGTGCATTTGAAGTTGAGGACTTCCAAAATAGTCTCCTCCAGGGAAGCCTCTTGAAGTACAAAATCTCCTAAAGAGAGTTCAGTATTGTTAGTACTTTTTTTAAAAAAAAAGGAATCTTGATAAAAGGCAAATAAAATGTTTAAGAGAATAGTTGATAAGATCAGTTAAATCTATCTGATAACCTTTTGACTTAGTTACTACCTTCTGTGCTGAAAGCAAAAATAAAGCTATCCTAGATTAGGTAGACCCTCAGGTAAAGTAAGCTTGTTTATTTTTCAGCTCGATCCAAGCTGAGTCCATACATTTTAAAAAAAAGTTTTCTTTACATTAATCCTTAATGGACTCTACCCTGAAACTCTATAATTTTAGTTAAGAAACAGTAACTAAGTTAAAAAGACTACCTAAAATATGCCTTTCTGGATTTAATTGGCTATCTTGAAATCCTTTTGTAAAAACAGATGACATCTTTGAAGGAAATCATTTGTAAGAAAGGTGTCCGCCTATTGTTTTAAAATCATAAGTCATGCCTTTGCTTTAAAATGCTTTTCTTGGCCATCTTAAGTGAAATTTTTCCCCATGATTTGAGCAAGTGTTACAATATTTAAGTCTAAAGTCTTAACCTTGTGCTTTTGAAATATAAGTTTTATTGTTTCAAGTAAGGATTGTCCCTTTAGACATGCAAACTTAAGACTGTCTTGCTTAGGTAATAAAACAGGTAATCAGAAAGTTGATAGTCTGAATTGGGAAAAGAAAAAATAAAAACTAAAAACCAGCAAATGAAAATCAGTTATGAAAACTACAGATCTGGGAGGCTGAGGTGAGTGGATTGCCTGAGCCTGTGGTTTCAAGACATGCCTGGGCAACTTGGCGAGCCCTCATCTCTACAATAAATAAAAAAAAAAAAAAAAAATTAGCCGGTCATGGTAGTGCACCTCTGTAGTTCCAGCTACTTGGAAGGCTGAGGCAGAAGGATCGCCAGAGCCCAGCAGGTTGAGACTGTGGTGGCCGGGAGCATCCCAGTGCACTTCAATTTGGGCGACAGAGTGAGACAACAACTCAAAAGAAAAAAAGAAAGCTACAGATCTTCTGTCTATGTGTCCATTTGTCTGTGTGCCTTTATGTCTTATGTGTAATTAATATTTGGTAAATACAGCCAGTTTTTAAATTGTTAATAAAATAGAAGTGGCTTCAAAATTGTCAGTTAAATATACTTCAATATTTGATTTAACTGCAAGTTTTTTTTTTGTTTGTTTTTTTTGGTATTGAGCCTCTGAATTCTAGTGTCTGGATCGGTGGACACTGTGAGGTCTGTGAGCATGTTCTCAATGCCTAGACCAGCAGGTACAAGGCAGAATCAAAACCAATATGGCCTCTTCTTCTCTACTCCAGCTTTGCCTCCTAGCTATTCTAGAAAGATTTAGATCCTCTAGAAATTCCCTTTATAGCTCTTTCTTCTTTCTTGAATTCCATACTTAGTGTGTAATTTCAGAACTCAGACAGGCTCTCCTTTTCATTGTCATCTTGGATACCATGTGGCTACTTTGAACCCAGGAGGACTGGGGAAGACAGAGAGGATACTTCTTTAATAATTTCAAATTATTTTTAGTAATTAAAGATATCAAAAGTTACATTAAGTTAAATTAAGTAATGGATAACCATGAAGTATCTGTGTCATATGCAAGTCAATTAAGATGCTGAAACATTAATTGTTAAACATAAGTTTTATTAGGGTATAGACAGAATGAGGGCTGTGAAGTGGAGAGGAGAGGCACGCAGAACGGTAACCCAGAGATCCGAGTAAATGCAAAGAATTGCAACACAAAAGGGTTAAGAAAGAAAAGTTCATTCAAAGGTGAATTAAAGAGAGAAAGAGAAGGAAGAGAGAAGGTTCACCTCCCCAAAGTGGGGGAGGGGAGCCAGAGCCAGGAAGTATGGCACTAGCCATAGCTCAAAGAGTACATGGCCACACCAGAGCCTAGCAAAACAATGGCTGCTGGTTGCTTGTGGATGAGTCCTTTTAACCATTCCCCTTGATGGGGGAAGATAATTAGGTGATTGCGTGGTGGGCTGCTTCCACATCATCATGAGTGCAGGTACTGATGATATCAGGTGATGGACAGCAGGCAGATGGGTGGGTTAGTCACATGATTGCTGCCATGGTGGGACTTATTTGAGTCACATAGATCACAAAGGGCTGATTAGGTTAACCCTGAGGTGGGGAGGGGGGGGATTCCTGCAAGAGACTTGTTAGACATTTGCAATTCACACACTCAGACATTTGCGGCTCACAAACTTTTATGATTTTGGCCAGCCAAAGTGTGATCTTTGATCTTCAGCCTTGACAAGGAACCTAAAAGTTTACTAGAGATTATTATGTTAAACCATGAATGGTTGGGTTGTCTTGGTCTTGCATCTGAAGGAGATTTGCTGACGGGGATGGGATAGGCTTCTGCTTGTTTTGCAGTAAAATGTCTGAATGCTTTCTAATGGTTATGCTGAGGCAAAATGACTAAACCCTTTCAAGTTTAAATTATATACTTTGTTATCTTTGTTTTATGTGATACAGAAAGACTAAGTGTATATCTGTTGATAAAAAACTAAGGAGAGATTTTTCTAAAACATTAGGACATGGTTTTAATCTACAAATATTGATTTAACAAAAAGGATTAAAATTATTTCCTAGCATTTTCACTGGAAATTAGGGTTACTAAGTTAATATTGTAGTAATATAAGTAATTACAATTATTAGATGTAAGATAAATAAGTCTGTATGTAGCATATTTGAACAAAAGCAAGATAAACTTTTAGTGAGGAAATTTGTAAGAGCATGAAAATAGGTTGTTTGTTAAAAAATTAATTTTTTTCCTAGTTTGAAGTTATTTAAAGGTTGCTTCAAATTTGAGAAGTAAACCTGAACTTTTTTCTCTTACCCAAATTGCTAAGAGTCACTGCCTGATAAGGACTCACCAAACAGAGTTTTATTTTTAGTACTCTATTTTTTCCAACCTGACTTTTGCATAACATCCTATAACAAACAGATAAGGAACTCAAATTATTTTATGGCCCTGAAAAGCCATACCTTGTGGATACCCAGACTCCCAGGGAAACTTGTAAGACATTTATCTATCCTCTCTGAAGTCTGTCACACACAGATCTTCATCTACATATCAACACAGCTATAGTCTTCCCATCCTTTGTCTCAGCAAAGCATCTTAACTTCATCTACATGTCAAGAAACCTGGAGTTTTCTACTCCCTTATTTTAACAAAGCATCTCCTCTACTGATTTCCCAAATTCCTTAGAAAAGAACTGCAAATTGCCAGTCAAGAAATCTTTTTATCTGCCTATGACCTGCAAGTCTCCCTTTGGAAATGTCCCTTCTTCCTGGGCCAAACCAATGAAAATATCACATGTATTGATTTATAGTTTCTTGTAACTTCTGCCTTTCTAAAGTGTATATAACCAAGTCAGTGTACAGCCACAGTGGACACACATTCTCAAGACCTCTGGATGGGTGTACCTGGACTTATGTCCTCAAGTTTACTGAAGAATAAACCGTCTTTAGAATATTTTGCAGTTTGGCATCTTTTCATCAACAAATTGAGGACATAAAAAGATTAATAAAACTAAAATACAGCAAGTACAAAGCAGAATTTTTAAAATTTCTAAGAGATTATAAAAGTTTGTGAAAAACTGGTATAGTCTAAAACTGAGATTGGATGGATTTATTTTCAAGATTTTATTCAAAATAATTTTAGTATTGATAATACATTAATAAAAAGGTAAAATTAGGTTTTCTGTTTGGAACAAACATTTTATTTATTTATTTTTCAGTCAGAGTCTCAGTCTGTTACATGGGTATATACTATCATTAATAATTATGGTTATTATGTTACATTATTGTAGACCACAGAAATAATGAAATTTCTTTGTCAATTGTGTCTTTAAACTATGACTAGTTCAAATCGTTTCCACAGTTAAGTGCTTAATTCTCATGCAGTTTCTGAAAACTTCACAAGCAAGCAAAATTTTAGAGTATTGCGTCTTCAAGGAGGTTTATGAAAAAATTAGAAAAGAATTGACAAGCATTTTTAAATACAAGTTTCCAATGAGTTTAACATCATGTTATTCTGTCTGGGTAAGAATTCCCAGAACTCTAATGAAGAGACTGACTGATTTATAAAACTGCTAAGCCAAACAGGACAAAATTATTTAAATACCAAAAAATACTTTGCCATATTTTTATACTAAATCTTCAAAATTGAAATTATTTAGATGTACAATTTGAATGAACTCCACGGCTCAGGTCAAATAACCTATGATAACCCATTTAATGTGTTATGCACCTAAAGTGGAGAAATAAAACTGGCATTTAAAAAGATACAAGTCCAATTGTAAGCAAAGTCTCATGAAGAGCCTGAGTGGCTTGCTGATTATTCCTGATTCCTTA
This sequence comes from Cephalopachus bancanus, assembly GCA_027257055.1. Lineage (NCBI taxonomy): Eukaryota > Metazoa > Chordata > Mammalia > Primates > Tarsiidae > Cephalopachus > Cephalopachus bancanus. The sequence goes on from JAPVLO010003855.1 coordinate 15,437, forward strand.
AAGGCTTCTATTATCAAAAACTGCATTCCACAACTCATCATGGAAGACATAAAATTATCCAAATTAAATATATATATATATATATTGATATGCTGACTGCTCTAAATTGCTAACATTTTTCATGATCAATGTTTAGTTTGTCAAACCCATATTCCTGGGAAGATGATCAAAATATCACATACATTACTGCTGTCTGATGGGCCATTTAAGCATCCATAAAGGGATATTATTCAATTGATATTTTCAGTGAATGCTTTCTAGATGTATAGGCTTCCATACCAAAAAGTTAATGATATAACATTACCTCAAAAACGATTAGAAATTGTGTTTTCTTCTGGAACATTCTTGGAAAAATCTCCAATGATAGAGGTACTTATTTCACTGAACAAGTTGAAAAACTGTTAAATAAGGTATTATAGAAAAAATAGCGTTAGGTAAATCTAACAGAATTGACTGGATTGTCTTGGTAAAAGATGTTTCAGGTTGATGAGAATCAGATTCACATGTTGACCCCTTATGAAATAGTCACTGAAAAGCCTAAGCACCTAACAATAAAACTTCATGTACCTTCTACTGTTAAACTTTCATGTGACTAAATGTTGCAAGCCTGTAATGCATTATGCCAAAGTATATTTTCACCAGGTGGAGAAAGCTTTCTATGCTCCACTGACTTAGAACAATCAAACCCTCCGAAAGCTAGAACCTGAAGATGGGGTCTTTTGAGAACCACATCAGAGAAAGACAGAGTTTGCCATTCACACTTCAGCAACAATTTAAACCTTGGGTTTATAAACTCACGACACTGGAGACCCTAAGGTAAAGCTAGCCACAGAAATTCTTCCTCAGAAGCAGACAGCATCCTGAGCTTGGACAGCTTTTTCTCAAATCATGGATCAAGGCTTCTGCTATCATGAAACTCTTATCTCTCAATTTTTCCTTGCTTATGCTTCTATGCACAAAATGTCTGAAAATGAGTTTTCTCTTATACGCATTTATAGCGTATATTTTTACTTGTAGAGGATTTCACAATCATCTTTATGCATGGACATCTTGAAAGATGAAAGATGAAGGGCCAATGTAAGTGGGAAATTTTAATGATATTTTTGTTACTTCATAATCAGTCAAAACCAGAACATTGGTCAACCCTTTAACCTACATCATAAGTTGAAGAAAACATTGCCAAGAAGTCTGCACTCTTCTAGATATGTGTCATTTTTTAGGGCTCTTTTTCATGGTTTGGAGTAAATGATACATTGTTTAAAGATTGATCCCTCATAATGGGGTCTCTTGCCAATCCTACTGCAAAGCCTATGGTTTCATAACAGACCATAAGCTATCTGGCAAAAGTTATGCTAAATAATAGAATTGCTCTAGATTACTTACTGGCTAAGTAGAAAATTATCTGTGTAGTTGCTGACACTTCTAGTTGCGTATGAACAAATACATCAAGTATTACAGGGATTCAGTTGTAGAGGGTTAATAAATAGGTGGCTTAGTTAAAATAAGTAGATTCTTCATTTAGCTCATTTTTTTGATCTACTTGATTTCACTCAGTTTGCTACATGAAGACACTACTAGCTAAAGAGCATACTCCAAACTCTTGGTGTTATCCTTCTGATAGTGATAATAGTAGTCTGTCTGGTGCACCATACCCTCTCAAAAGTTTTAAATGTTTGCATGCAGCCATCTGAATGGTCTCTCTTTAACTGGAATGACAAAAACTCAAAGAAATGTGTGACCATGAGGACACTGTAACCTGTAAATGACATTCTGAAATCAGAAACACAAATTGATGGTAACTGAGAATGGCGTTAAGGCCCTAGGTTTTGGTCACACTCTTGCATAAGTGAGAACCTGATCAAAAGGGGTAACTTTTCAACAAAATTATGGGAGGCTATTGTTTTGGGGTGAGCTCATCCACTAGATCCCAACAAACCAAACCTAACTGAAATGGAATCACTTATGCTAAATGTAACATAATCAAACTGAAACTTTTTTTTAAAGCATATACATACTTGAGCTTTTTTAGGATTCATCTCAGTGAACCTAGACAATTAGGACATACATTGAACCTAGACAATTAAGACATATATGTACTCTTTATAGTTTATACACAATAAAACGTTATGTATTGAATTTTTATATTTTTTTTCCTCTTTTAATTTTTATTTAAAATTGTGGGGTACAATTCAGGGCCAGGTATACAAATATTCACCACGCAGTTACCCTTATCGATGAGGTGTGCCCCCCCTTCCCCAGGCAGATATCAACTACTGTCAATCCCATCTCCCCCCCAACCCCCTCCCTGCAGTTTCCAGTCACTTTCAATCCCTTTCTTATAGTAATACTGTAGTTGTTCAAGGTCCACTTATGAGTGAGAACACGTGATACTCAGCTCTTTGTTTTTGTGAGAGATGACTCAGCATTATAGACTCTAATTCAATCCAGGTTGCTGCGAATTTCATGATTTTGTTCTTTATGGCTACGTAGTGTTCCATTGTGTACATGTACTTCATTTTTTTATCCAGTCCTCTTTTGATGGGCAGCATGGTTGGTTCCATGTTCTTGCTATTGTGAACAATGCTGCAATAAACATACATGTGCAAGTATCTTTTTCATAGAGTGACCTAAGTTCTTCCAGGTATATTCCTGGTAGGGGGATTGTGGGGTCATATGGAAGCAAACTGAAACTTTAAGAAGACAGACAGGTCCCAAAACAGACCAGGTTTTGTTTTTTTCCTGTAAACAAGATATTCACACACAAGGTTGTCCCCTCTAATCTAATTGTTACAAAATAATTGTCCAAAATTATTTTTTGTACTTTATAAAACTCATTGTTCTGCTATTTCCTAGTAGGATTTGAGACTAAATAAGTATTTTTATAATGGTGACAAAGTGACATCAATGTCTAAATTTTGGTCTATCTCTCAAAATTGAGAGGATGACCATAAGTGGGAAATTGTTAAATTAAATTTAGTCCAAAGATATCTCTTTGCATATGTTGGGTTCTCTGTAATCTTTCATGGTGACCTAATTAGATGTATTAAACAGAGTATAATCTAATTTTGCATCAATCACCAAGTTATGGCCAATCAAGTGTAGTCAACTATTCAAATTGGTTTTAGTAAGGCAAATGCTGAGTTGTAACCAATCCAGCTGTTTCTGTACCTCACTTCCATTTTCTGTACATTATGTTTCTTTTTCTGTTCATAAAATTTCTTCCACTGCATGGCTGTGTTAGAGTCTCTGGGCCTACTCTGTTTCAGAAGACTGAAGATGATTCATGAATCAACTTTATTCAATCAAACTCTGTTAAATTTAATTTGACTTAAATTTTTTAACAAAGTACCCAAGATGAGTATTTTAAATATGGTTTTTATTTTGAATGATGCTCATAGCCAGCACTCTTCAAGAAAATTAATACACATGAATAAAATCAACAGAATTTCTAGCATAAAATATCTGAGGACAGAGTTTAATGTAATCAGAACTGCTGAATATGATGAGAGAATCCTGGAAATGAGAGACCAGAGAAAGAGAACTTCAAATTTTGTTTCTTAGTTCAGTCAAATCTATGAATGACTCGTGAACCATATATATTCAAAGTAG
>JAPVLO010003856.1:0-19083 GCA_027257055.1 Cephalopachus bancanus
AACAGGCTAGATAGGCAATCAACTGACCGGCTAGACAGGCAAGCAAGTAACCATCTAGATAGCCAGTCAACTAACCGGCTAAATAGCCAGGCAAGTAAACGGCTAGATATCCAGTCAACTAATCAGCTAACAATCCAGTAAACTAACAGGCTAGATAGCCAGCCAACAAACTGGATAGATAGCCAGACTACTAACCGGTTAACTATCCAGTCAACTAACCAGCTAGATAGGCAGTCAACTAACCGGATAACAAACCAGTCAACTAACCGGCTAGCTAGTCAGTAAACTAACCAGCAAAGTAGCCAGTCAACTAACCTGCTAACTAACCAGGCAACTAACCGGCTAACTAGCCAGTCAACGAACCCTCTAACTAGTCAGTCAACTAACCGGCTAGGTAGCCAGTCAACTAACCAGCTAGATAGGCAGTCAACTAACCAACTAACTACCCATTCAGCTAACCGGCTAGATAGCCTGTCAACTAACTGGCTAGATAGACAGCCAACTAACCGGGCAACAAGCCAGTCAACTAACCGGCTAGATATGCACTGAACTAACCGGCTTGGTAGCAAGTCAACTAACCCGGGTATGTAGCCAGTCAGCTAACCTTCTAACTAACTAGTCATCTTACCAGCTAACTAGCCAGTCAACTAACCAGCTAACTAGCCAGTCAACTCACCGGCTAACTAGCCAGTCAAAGAACCGGCTAGGAAGCCAGTCAACTAACTGGCTAGGTTCCCAGTCAATGAACCAACTTGGTAGCCAGTCAACTAACCGGCTAGGTATCCAGTCAACGAGCCAGCTAGGTAGACAGTCAATTAATCGTCTAACTAGCCAGTCAACTAATGGGTTATGTCGCCAGTCAACCAACAAGCTATGTAGCCAGTCAACTAACTGGCTAACTAGACAGTCAACTAATCGGTAAGGTATCCAGTCAACTAACCGGCTAACTAGCCAGTCAAATAACCGGCTATGTAGCCAGTCAACTAAACGGCTATCCAGCCAGTCTACTCTTCAGATAGGTAGTCACTAAATTAAACGGCTGGGTAGCCAGTCAACTAACCGGCTAGTTAGTCAGTAAATTAACCGTCTGACTAGCCAGTCAACTAACAAGTTAGTTAGCCTTTCAAACAAATCAACTAATTAGCAAGTCAACTAACCGGTTAATTAACCAGTCAAATAACCAGCTAGGTAGCCAGTCAACTTACCTGCTAACTAGCCAGTCCACTCACCGGCTAGGTAGCGAGTCAACTAACTGGCTAGGTATTCAGTCAACTAACCATCTAGGTAACCAGTCAACTAACAGGCTAGACAGCAAGTCAACTAACTGGCTAGATAGCCAGTCAACTAACCGGCTTGACAGGCAAGCAAGTAACCGGCTAGATAGCCAGTCAACCAACCGGCAAAATAGGCAGTCAACTAAACAGATAACTAACCAGTCAACTAAGTGGCTAACTAGGCAGTCAATTAACCGGCTAACTAACAAGTCAACTAACCGGCTAACTAGCCAGTCAACTAACCAGTTAGATAGCTTGTCAACTAACCGGCTAGATAGGCAGACAAATAACTGGCTACATAGCCAGTAAACTATCGGCTAGATAGGCAGTCAACTAACTGGCTAGATAATCAGTCAACTACATGGATAACTAGTCAGTCAACTAACCGGCTAGGCAGCCAGTCAATGAACCAGCTAGGTAGCCAGTCAACTGTCTACCTAGTCAGTCAACGAACCAGCCAGGTAGCCAGTCAACTAAACGGCTTGGTAGCCAGTCAACGAACCAGCCAGGTAGCCAGTCAACTAACCAGCTAACTAGCCAGTCAACTCACAGGCTATGTAGCCAGTCAACTAACAGGCTATGTAGCCAGTAAACTAACCGGCTAACTAGACAGTCAACTCACCGGCAAGGTAGCCAGTCAAATAACCGGCTAACTAGTCAGTCAACTAACCGGCTAAATAGCCAATCAACTAACCAGATATCTAGGCAGTCAACTAACCGGCAAGGTAGTCTGTCAACTAATCGGCTAAATTTGCCAGTCAACTAAAAGGCTAGGTAGCCAGTCAACTCACCAGCTAGGTAGCCAGTCAAATAACTGGCTCTAGCCAGTAAACTAACCGGCTAACTAGCAAGTTCACTAACCACTTAGGTAGCCAGTCAACTAACTGGCAAACTTGCTAGTCAATTAATCGACTATGTAGCCTGTCAACTAACAGGCTAACTAGCCAGTCAATTAACCGGCTAGAAAGGCAGTCAACTAACCAGCTAGACAGGCAAGCAAGTAACCAGCTAGATAGCCAGTCAACTAACTGGCTAGATAGCCAGGCAAGTAACCGCCGAGATAGCCAGTCAACTAACTGGCTAACTAGCCAGTCAACTAATCGGCTAAATAGCCAGTCCACTAACAGGCTAGATAGCCTGTCATGTAACTGGCTAGAGAGCCAGTCAACTAACCGGCTAACTGGTCATTCAACTAATCGTCTAGATAGCCAGTCACCTAATCGTCTAGATAGCCAGACACCTAACTGGCTAGATAGCCAGTCAACTAACTGGATAACTAGCCAGTAAATTAACCGGCTAACTAACAAGTCAACTAACTGGCTAGGTAGCCAGTCAACTAACCGGCTAGATAGCCAGTCATCTAACCAGCTAGATAGGCAGTCAACTAACCGGATAACTAGCCAGTCAACTAACTGGCTATATAGCCAGTCAACTAACGGGATAGATAGGCAGTCAACTAACCGGCTAACTAACCTGGCAACTAACCGGCTAACTAGGCAGTCAACTAACCGGTTAAATAACAAGTCAGCTAACCGGATACTAGCCAGTCAACTAACCGGCTAACTAGTCAGTCAACTAACCGGCTAGGTAGTCAGTCAACTAACCGGCTAGGTAACCAGTCAGCTAACCGTCTAACTAACCAGTCAACTAACTGGCTAACTAGCCAGGCAACTAACCGACTAACTAGCCAGTCAACTAACTGGCTAACCAACCAGTCAATTAACCGACTAACTAGCCAGTCAACGAACCGGGTAACTAGGCAGTCAACTAACTGGCTAATAGCCAGGCAAGGAACTGGCTAGGTAGCCAGTCAACTAACTGGCTAGATAGCCAGGCAAGTAACTGGCTAGAAAGCCAGTCAGCTAACCAGCTAATTAGCCAGTAAACTAACAGACTTGATAGCCAGTCAACTAACCGGCTAACTAGACAATCAACTAACCGGCAAGATAGCCAGTCAAATAACCGGCTAACTAGCCAGTCAACCAACTGGATAGGTAGCCATTCAACTAACCGGATAAATAGCCAGTCAACTAACTGGCTAGGTAGCCAGTAAATAACTGGCTAGTTAGCTGGTCAACTAACCATCTAGGTAGCAAGTCAACGAACCGGCTATGTAGCCAGTCAACTAACCAGCTACCTAGCAAGTCAACTACAGGGCTAGGTAGCCAGGCAACTAACCAGCTAGTTAGCCAGTCAACTAACCTGCTAAGTAGTCAGTCAACTAACTGCCTAGGTAGCCAGTCAGCAAACCGACTAGATAGCCAGTCAATTAACTGGCTATGTAGCCAGTCAATGAAACAGCTGGGTAGCCAGTCAACTAACCGGCTACCTAGCCAGTCATCTAACGGGTTAGGTAGTGAGTAAAATAACCAGCTAACTAGTCAGTCAACTAACCAGATAGGTAGCATGTCAATTAACCAGCTAACTAGCCAGTCAACTAACTGGCTAGGTAGCCAGTCAACTAACTGGCCAAGTAGGCAGTCACCTAACCGGCTATGTAGCCTGTCAACTAATCATCTAACTAGCCAGTCAAGTAACCGGATAGGTAGCCAGTAAACTAACCAGCTAACCAGCCAGTCTACTAACCGGCTAGGTAGCCTGTCAACTAATGGGCTAACAAGCCAGTCAAATAACTGGACAGGTGGCCAGTCAACTAACTGGTTAACAAGCCAGTCAACTAACCAGCTAAGTAGCCAGTCAACTAACCGGCTAACTAGCCAATTACTAACGGGCCAGGCAGCCAGTCAACTAACCGTCTAACTAGCCAGTCAACTAACCCGTTAGGTAGCCAGTTAACTGAACGACTAACTTGCAAGTCAACTAATCATCCAGTTAGCCAGTCAAATATCCGCTAAGTACCCAGTCAATTAACTGGCTAGTTAGGCAGTCAACTAACCGGCTAGATAGCCAGTCAACTAACCGGCTATGTAGCTAGTCAACTAACCATCTAACTAACTATTCAACTAACCAGCTATATAGTCAACTGACAGTATAACTAACCATTCAACTAACTGGCTAACTAACCAGTCATATAACCGGACAACAAGCAAGTCAACTAACCAGCTAGATAGACAGTCAACTAAGCAGCTAGATAGCCAATCAACTATCTGGCTAGATAGCCAATCAACTGACCAGCTAGAGAGACAGTAAACTAACAGGCTAGAAAGCCAGTCAACTAATGGGTAGGTAGCCAATCAACTAACTGGCTAGATAGCCAGTCAAGTAACCGGCTAGATAGCCAGTCAAATAACCAGCTCAATAGCCTGTAAAATAACTGGATAGATAGGCAGTCTACTAACCAGCTAGATAGCCAGTCGACTAACTGGCTAGGTAGACAGTCGACTAACCGGCTAGATAGCCAGTCTACTAACCGGATAGGTAGCCAGTTGACTAACCAGATAGGTAGCCAGTCAAATAACCGGCTGACTAGGCAATCGGCTAACCGACTGACTAGCCAGTCAAATAACCGGCTGATTAGCAAATCGATTAACTGGCTAGGTAGACAGTCGATTAACCGGTTCACTAACCAGTCATCTAACTGCCTAGGTAGCTAGTTGATGAACCGACTGGGTAGCCAGTCAACTAACTGGCTGACTAGCCAGTCCACAAACCGGCTAGATAGCCAGTCTACTAACCCGGCTGACTAACCAGTCAATGAACCGGCTAGGTTGCCAGTCAACTAACCAGCTAACTAGCCAGTCAAATAGCCATCTAAGTAGCCTGTGAACTAATGGGCTAACTAGCCAGTCAACTAACTGGCTAGGTAGCCAGTCAACTAACCAGCTAACTACAGTCAACTAACCAGTTAAGCTGCCAGTCAACTAACCGGCTGACTAGCCAGTAAACTAAACTTCTAGGTAGCCAGTCAACTAACCAGCTAGGTAGCCAGTCAGCTAACCAGCTAGGTAGTCAGTCAACTAACTGGATAACTAGCCTGTCAACTAACCAGCTAGGTAGCCAGGCAACTAACCAACTAGGTAGCTAGACAACTAACTGGCTAGTTAGCCAGTCAACTAACCATCTAACTAACAAGTCAACTAACCGGCTAGAAAGCCAGTCAATTAACCATCTAGCTAACCAGTCAATTAACTGGCTACATAGCCAGTCAACTAACAGGCTAACTAAACAGTCAAATAACCGGATAACTAACCAGTCAACTAACTGGTTAGATAGACAGTCAGCTAACTGGCTAGATATCCAGTCAATAAGTGACTAGATAGCCAGTCAACTAACCTGCTAGATAGCCAGTCAACTAACCAGCTAGGTAGCCAGTCAACTAACCAGCTAGGTAGCCAGTCAGCTAACCAGCTAGGTAGTCAGTCAACTAACTGACTAGGTAGCCTGTCAACTAACCAGCTAGATAGGCAGTCAACTAACCGGCTAGATAGCCAGTCAACTAACCGGCTAGATAGCCAGTCAACTAACAGGTTAGATAGCCAGTCAACTAACTGGCTAGATAGGCAGTCGACTATCCGGCTAGGTAGCCAGTCGACTAACTGACTAGGTAGCCAGTAAACTAACCGGCAGGATAGCCAGTTAACCAACTGGCTATGTAGCCAGTAAACTAAACATCTAACTAGCCAGTCAACTAAAAAGTTAAGTAGCCAGTCAACTATTCATCTAACTAGCCACTCAACTAACTGCCTAGGTAACCTGTCAACTAACTGGCTAACTAGCCAGTCAAATAACTAGCTTGCTGGCCAGTCAACATACCGTATAACTAGCCAGTCCACTCACTGGCTAGGTAGCCATTCAATTAACAGTGTAGGTATTCAGTTAATTAACTGGCTAGTTAGCCAGACAACTAACCGGCTAGAGAGCAAGTCATATAACCGGCTAGATAGGCAGTCAACAAACTGGCTAAACAGGCAAGCAAGTAACAGTCTAGATAGCCAGTCAACTAACTGGCTAGATAGCCAGGCATATATCCGGCTAGATAGCCAGTCAACTAACCGGCTAACTAGACAGTCAACTAACCGGCTATCTAGACAGTCAACTAACCACCAAGATAACCAGTCAAATAACTAGTTAACTAGCCAATCAACTAACCACCTAGGTAGCCAGTCAACTAACCAGCTAAACAGCCAGTCAACTAACTGGCTAGGTAGCCAGTCAATAACTAGCTAGGTAGAAGGTCAATCAACCATCTAGGTAGCAAGTCAACGAACCGGCTAGGTAACCAGTCAACTATCTGGCTACCTAGACAGTCAACTAACAGGCTACGTAGCCAGTCAACTAACCAGCTAGGTAGTCAGTCAACTAACCGGCTAACTAGTCAGTCATATAACCGGCTACGTAGCCAGTCAATGAACTGACTAGATAGCCATACAATTAACAGGCTATGTAGACAGTCAACGAACCGACTAGGTAACCAGTCAACTAACAGGCTACCTAGCTAGTCATCTAACGGGCTAGGTAACCAGTCAACTAACCGGCTATGTAGCCAGTCAACTAACTGGCTAAGTAGTCAGTCAACTAACCGGCTAGGTAGCCTGTCAATTAAACGGCTAGGTAGCCAGTCAACTAACTGGCTAAGTAGGCAGTCAACTAACTGGCTATGTAGCCTGTCAACTAACCGATTACTAGCCAGTCAACTAATTGTATAGGTAGCCAGTAAACTAACCGGCTAAACAGCCAGTCTTCTAACCGGCTAGGTAGCCTGTCAACTAATGGGCTAAAAGCCAGTCAAATAACTGGCTAGGTAGCCAGTCAGTTAACCGGCTAACAAGCCAGAAAACTCACCGGCTATGTAGCCAGTCAACTAACCGGCTAACTAGACAATTACTAACGGGCAAGTTAGCCAGTCAACTAACCGGCTAATAGCCAGTCAACTAACAAGTTAGGTAGCCAGTCAACTACTGGCTAACTAGCCAGGCAACTAACCAGCTAGTTAGTCAGTTAACTAAATGGCTAACTAGCAAGTCAACTAACCAGCTAGGTAGCCAGTCAAATATCCGTCTAAGTAGCCAGTCAACTAACCGGCTAGGTATCCAGTCTACTAACCGGCTAGGTAGCCAGTAAACTAACTGGCTAGATAGACAGTCAACTAATCAGCTAGGTAGCCAGTAAACTAACCGTCTAACTAACCATTCAACTAACCGGCTAGATAGCCAGTCAACTAACCGGATAACTAACCATTCAACTAACCAGCTAATTAACCAGTCAAATAACCGGATAACTAACCAGTCAATAAACCAGCTAGATAGACAGTCATCTAACCGGCTAGATAGACAGTCAACTAAGCAGCTAGATAGCCAGTCAACTAACTGGCTAGATAGCCAGTCAACTAACCGGCTAGGTAGCCAGTAAACTAACCGGTTAGAAAGCCAGTCAACTAACGGGTAGGTAGCCAGTCAACTAACAGTCTAGATAGCCAGTCAACTAACCGGCTAGGTAGCCAGTAAACTAACCGGTTAGAAAGCCAGTCAACTAACGGGTAGGTAGCCAGTCAACTAACAGGCTAGATAGCCAGTCAACTAACCGGCTAGATAGCCAGTCAACGAACCGGCTAGATAGCCTGTCAAATAACCAGCTAGAAAGCCAGTCAAATAACCGGCTAGACAGCCAGTCAACTAACCGGCTACATAGGCCATCGACTAACCGGCTATATAGCCAGTTGACTAACCGTCTAGGAAGACAGTCGACTAACTGGCTAGGTAGGCAGTCGATTAACCGGCTATGTAGCCAGTCGACTAACCGGCTAGATAGCCTGTCGACTATCCAGCTAGGTAGCCAGGCGACTAATCAGCTGACTAGACACACTACTAACCAGCTAGGTAGCCAATAGAAGAATCGACTAGGTAGCCTGTCAACTAACTGTCTTGGTAGTCAGTCGACGAACCAGCTAGGTAGCCAGGCGACTAACCGGCTGAATAGCCAGTTGATGTACCGGCTAGGTAGCCAGTCAACTAACCAGCTGACTAGCCAGTTGATGAAGCAGCTAGGTAGCCATCAACTAACATGCTGACTAGCCAGATGACGAACCGGCTAAATAGTCAAGCAACTAACCGGCTGACTAGCCAGTCGAACCAGCTAGATAGCCAGTCAACTACCCGTCTGAGTAGCCAGACGACGAACCAGCTAGGTAGCCAGTCAACTAACCGGCTAACTAGCCGGTCAACTAACCGGCTAGGTAGCCAGTCAAATAACCGGCTATCTAGCCATTAAACTAGCCGGCTAGGTAGCCAGTCAACTAACTGTCTAACTAACAAGTCAACTAACTGGCTAGATAGCCAGTCAACAAACCAGCTAATTAACCAGTCAACTAACCGGCTACATAGCCAGACAACTAACCGGCTAACTAACCAGTCCAATAACCAAATAACTAACCAGTCAACTAACCGGCTAGATAGCCAGTCAACTAACCGGCTAGAAAGCCAGTCAACTAACCGGCTAGATAGGCAGTCAACTGGCTAAATCGCCAGTCAACTAACTGGCTAGGTATCCAATCGACTAACTGGCTAGATAGCCAGTCGACTAACTGGCAAGGTAGCCAGTCGAAAAGCCGGCTAGGTAGCCAGTCGACTAACCGGCTAGGTAGTCATTCGACTAACCGTCTAGGTAGCCAGTCGACTAACAGGCTAGGTAGCCAGTCGACTAACCAGCTAGGTAGCCAGTCGACTAACTGGCTGACTAGGAAGTCAAATAACTGACTGATTAGCCGGTCGAATAACCAGCTGATTAGCACTTCGACTAACCGGCTATGTAGCCCTTCGACTCACCGGCTGACTAGCTATTCGACTAACCGGCTAGGTAGCCAGTTGTCTAACCGGCTGACTAGCCATTTGACTAACCGGCTAGGTAGCTAGTTGACTAACCGGCTGACTAGACAGTCGACTAACCAGCTAGGTAGCCAGTCGATGAACCGTCTAGGTAACCAGGCGACTAACTGGCTAGGTAGCCAGTCAACGCACCGGCTAGGCAGCCAGTCGACTAACCCACTGAATAGGCAGTCAACAAACCGGCAAGGTAGTGAGTCAACTAACCTGCTGACTAGACAGTCGATGAACCAACTAGGTAACCAGTCAACTAACCGGCTGACTAGCCATTCGACGAACCGGCTAGGCAGACAGTCAACTAAATGGATGACTAGCCAGTCAACAAACCGGCAAGGTAGCCAGTCAACTAACCGGCTGACTAGCCAGTAAAATAACTGCTAACTAACCAGTCAAATAACCAGATAACTAACCAGTCAACTAAACATCTGGATAGACAGTCAACAAACCGGCTAGGTAGCCAGTTAACTAAGTGGCTAGATAGCCAGTCAACTAACTGACTAGATAACCAGTCAGTTAACCGGCTAGGTAGCCAGTCAACTAACCGGCTAGAAGCCAGTCAACTAACCGGCTAGGTAGCCAGTCAACTAATCGGCTAAATTGCCAGTCAAATAACCAGCTAGATAGGCAGTCAACTAACCAGCTCGATAGCCAGTCAAGTTGCCGGATAGATAGCCAGTGAACTAATCGGCTAAGTTGCCAGTAAACTAACCGGCTAGATAGGCAGTCAACTAACTGGCTAGATAGCCAGTCAAGTTACCGACTAGATAGCCAGTCAAATAACCGGCTAGATAGACAGTCATCTAACCGGATAGACAGGCAGTTGACTAACCAGCTAGATAGCCAGTCAACTAACCGTCTACGTAGACAGTAGACTAACTGGCTAGATAGCCAGTCGACTAACCGGCTAGGTAGCCATTTGACTAAACGGCTAAGTAGTCAGTCGACTAACTGTCTAGGTAGACAGTAGACTAACAGGCTAGGTAGCCAGTCGACTAACTGGCTGCCTAGCCAGTCGCCTAAACGACTGACTAGCCAGTCGAGTAACCGGCTGATTAGCATGTCGACTAAATGGCAATGTAGCCAGTCGACTAATGGGCTGACTAACCATTTGACTAGCCGGCTAGGTTGCCAGTTGACTAATCGGCTGACTAGCCTGTCCACTAACCAGCTGGGTAGCTATTCGACTAAGCGGCAGACTAGCCAGTCGATTAACCGGCCTGGTAGCCAGTCGATTAACTAGCTGACTAGAGAGTCGACTAACCAGCTAGGTAGCCAGTCGACGAACCTGCTAGTTAACCAGTCGACGAACCAGCTAGGTAGCCAGTCAAAGAATCGGCCAGGTAGCCAGTCGACTAACCGGCTCAATAGGCAGTCGAAAAACCAGCTGGTCGCCAGTCAACTAACCAGCTGACTAGCCAGTCGATGAACTAGCTAGGTAGACAGACAACTAACCAGTTGACTAGCCAGTTGATGAACTGGCTAGGTAGACACTCAACTAACCGGCTGACTAGTCAGTCGACGAACCGGCAAGTTAGCAAGTCACCTAACCGGCTGAATAGTAAGTCGACGAACCGGCAAGTTAGCCAGTCACCAAACCCGCTGACTAGCCAGGAGACGACCTGGCTAGGTAGCCATCAACTAACCTGCTGACTAACCAGGTGACGAACCGGCTAAATAGCCAGCAATTAACCAGCTGACTAGCCAGTCGACGAAACGTCTAGGTAGCCAGTCAACTAACCGTCTGCCTAGCAAATTGACGAACCGGATAGGTAGATGGTCAACTAACCAGCTGACTAGCCAGTTGACGAACCAGCTAGGTAACCAGTCAACTAACTGGCTGACTAGCCAGTTGACGAACCAGCTCGGTAGCCAGTCAAATAACCGGTTACATAACCAGTCAACTAACAGGCTAGATACCCAATCAACTAAACAGCTAGGTACCCAGTCAACTAACTGGCTAACTAGCCAGTCAACTAACCGGCTAGGTAACCAGTCAGCTAACCGGTTAACTAACCAGTCAACTAAACGGCTAGGTAGCCAGTCAACCAACTGGCTAACTACTCAATCAACTAACCGACTAGGAACACAGTCAACTAACTGGCTACGTAGCCAGTCAGCTAACCGGCTAGATAGCCAGTCAATAACTGACTAACTAGCAAGTCAACTGACCGGCTAGGTAGTCAGTCAACTAACCGGCTAACTAGCCAGTCAGCAAACCGGCTAGGTAGCCAGTCAAACAACAGGGTAGGTAGCCAGTCAAGGAAGAGGCTAGGTAGCCAGTAAACTAACCAGCTATGTAGCCAGTCAACGAACCGACTAGATAGCCAGTCTACTAACCAGCTAGGTAGCCAGTCAATGAACCGGCTAGGTAGCCAGTCAGCTAAACGGCTAACTAACCAGTCAACTAACCGGCTAACTAGCCAGTCAACTAACCGGCCAACTAGCGAGTAAACTAACCGGCTAAATAAAAAGTCAACTAACCAGCTAACTAACCAGTCAATGAACCGGCTAACTAGCCAGTCAACTATCCGGCTAACGAGCCAGTTAAAAACCGGATAAGTAACCATTCAACTAACCAGCTAACTAGCCAGTCATCGAATCTGCTAGATATCCCGTCAACTAACTGACTAGATAGCCAGTAGACTAACCATCTATTTAGACAGTTGACTAACCGGCTAGGTAAGGTAAACAGTCAATTACTGGCTAGGTAGCCAGTCGACTAACCGGCTGACTATCCAGTCGATCAACTGGCTAGGTAGCCAGTCGACTAACCGGCTGACTAGCCAGTCAACAACTGGCTAGTTAGCCAGTCAACTAACCGGCTTACTAGCCAGTTGACAAACCGGCTAGGTAACCAGTCAACTAACCAGCTGACTAGCCAGTTGACGAACCGACTAGGTAGCCAGTCAACTAACCATCTAGGTAGCCAATCAACTAACCGGCTATGTAGCCATTCAAAAAACCGGTAACTATTCAGTCAACTAACCGGCTAGGTAATCAATCAACTAACTGGCTAACTACCCAGTCAACTAACCGGGTAAGTAGCCAGTCAACTAACTGGGTAACTAGCCATTCAAATAACTCGCAATGTAACCAGTCCACTAACCGGCAAACTAGACAGTCAATGAACTGTCTAGGTAGCCAGTCAACTAACAGGCTAACTAGCCAGTCAATTAACCTGTTAGGTAGCCAGTCAACTAACCGGCTAACTAGCCATTAAACTAAATGACTACGTAGACAGTCAACTAACCGGTTAACTAGCCAGTCAAAAAACCAGTTAGGTAGACAGTCAAGTAACCAGCTAACTAGCCAGTCAACTAACCGGCTAGGTAGCCAGTCAACTAACCGGCTAACTAGCCAGTCAACTAACTGGCTAGGTAGCCAGGCAACAAACTGGCTAGGTAGCCAGTCAACTAAATGGCTATATATCCAGTCAATTAACTGTCTAGGTAGCCAGTCAACTAACCGTCTAACTAACCAGTCAACTAACCGGCTATATAGTCAGTCAACTAACCGGATAACTAACTAGTCAAATAACTGGATAATTAACAAGTCAACTAACAGGCTATATAGACAGTCAACTAACCGGCTAGATAGCCAGTCAACTAAGCGACTAGATTGCCAGTCAACTAACCAGCTAGATAGCCAGTCAACTAACCTGCTAGGTAGCCAGTCAAATAACTGGCTAGATAGGCAGTCAACTAACAGGCTAGACAGCCAGTCAAATAGCCAGCTGGATAGCCAGTCAACTAACTGGCTAGATAGCCAGTTGACTAACTGGCTAAATAGGCAGTTGAATAACCAGCTAGATAGTCAGTCGACTAACCAGCTAGATAGCCAGTCGACTAACCGTCTAGGTAGACAGTAGACTAGCTGGCTAGATAGCGAGTTGACTAACCGGCTAGGTAGCCATTTGACTAAACAGCTAAGTAGTCAGTCGACTAACTGGCTAGGTAGCCAGTAGACTAACAGGCTAGGTAGCCAGTCGACTAACCGACTAGGTAGCCAGTCAACTAACTGGCTGACTAGCCAGTCGCCTAAACGATGGACTAGCCAGTCGACTAACTGGCTGACTAGCCAGTTGCCTAAACGACTGACTAGCCAGTCGAATAACCAGCTGATTAGCATGTTGACTAAATGGCAATGTAGCCAGTCGACTAACGGGCTGACTAGCCATTCGACAAGCCGGCTAGGTTGCCAGTTGATTAATCGGCTGACTAGCCTGTCCACTAACCAGCTGGGTAGCTAGTCGACTATGTGGCTGACTAGCCAGGTGATTAACCGGCCAGGGAGCCAGTCGATTAACCGGCTGACTACACAGTCGACTAACCAGCTAGGTAGCCAGTTGACGAACCTGCTAGTTAACCAGTCGACGAACCAGCTAGGTAGCCAGTCAAAGAACCGGCTAGGTAGCCAGTCGACTAACCGGCTCAATAGGCAGTCAACAAACCAGCTGGCAGCCAGTCAACTAACTGGCTGACTAGTCAGTCAATGAACCAGCTAGGTAGACAGTCAACTAACCAGTTGACTAGCCAGTCGATGAACCAGCTATGTAGACACTCAACTAACCAGCTGACTAGCCAGTCGATGAACCGGCAAGGTAGCAAGTCACCTAACCAGCTGACTATCAAGTCAATGAACTGGCAAGTTAGCCAGTCTCCTAGCCTGCTGACTAGCCAGTTGACGAACTGGCTAGGTAGCCATCAACTAACCTGCTGACTAGCCAGGTGATGAACTGGCTAAATAGCCAGCAACTAACTGGCTGACTAGCCAGTCGCCTAAACGACTGACTAGCCAGTCGAATAACCAGCTGATTAGCATGTTGACTAAATGGCAATGTAGCCAGTCGACTAACGGGCTGACTAGCCATTCGACAAGCCGGCTAGGTTGCCAGTTGATTAATCGGCTGACTAGCCTGTCCACTAACCAGCTGGGTAGCTAGTCGACTATGTGGCTGACTAGCCAGGTGATTAACCGGCCAGGGAGCCAGTCGATTAACCGGCTGACTACACAGTCGACTAACCAGCTAGGTAGCCAGTTGACGAACCTGCTAGTTAACCAGTCGACGAACCAGCTAGGTAGCCAGTCAAAGAACCGGCTAGGTAGCCAGTCGACTAACCGGCTCAATAGGCAGTCAACAAACCAGCTGGCAGCCAGTCAACTAACCGGCTGACTAGTCAGTCAATGAACCAGCTAGGTAGACAGTCAACTAACCGGTTGACTAGCCAGTCGATGAACCAGCTATGTAGACACTCAACTAACCAGCTGACTAGCCAGTCGATGAACCGGCAAGGTAGCAAGTCACCTAACCAGCTGAATATCAAGTCGATGAACTGGCAAGTTAGCCAGTCACCTAACCCGCTGACTAGCCAGTCGACGAACTGGCTAGGTAGCCATCAACTAACCTGCTGACTAGCCAGGTGACGAACTGGCTAAATAGCCAGCAACTAACCAGCTGACTAGCCAGTCGACGAACCGTCTAGGTAGCCAGTCAACTAACCGACTGACTAGCCAGTCGACGAACCGGGTAGGTAGCCAGTCAAATAACAAGTTATGTAGCCAGTCAACTAACAGGCTAGGTACCCAATCAACTAAACAGCTAGGTAGCCAGTCAACTAACCGGCTAACTAGCCAGTCAACTAACCGGCTAGGTAACCAGTCAGCTAACCAGCTAATTAATCAGTCAACTAAATGGCTAGGTAGCCTGTCAACCAACCGGCTAACTACTCAGTCAACTAACCAACTAGGAACACAGTCAACTAACCGGCTACGTAGCCAGTAAACTAACTGACTAGATAGCCAGTCAATAACGACTAACTAGCAAGTCAACTGACCGGCTAGGTAGTCAGTCAACTAACCGGCTAACTAGCCAGTCAGCAAACTGACTAGGTAGCCAGACAACCAACAGGGTAGATAACCAGTCAAGGAAGAGGCTAGGTAGCCAGTAATTTAACTGGCTATGTAGCCAGTCAATGAACCAATTAGATAGACAGTCTACTAACCAGCTAGGTAGCCAGTCAACGAACCAGCTAGGTAGCCAGTCAGCTAACTGGCTAACTAGCCAGTCAACTAACTGGCCAACTAGCGAGTAAACTAACCGGCTAAATAAAAAGTCAACTAACCAGCTAACTAACCAGTCAATGAACTGGCTAACTAGCCAGTCAACTATCCGGCTAACGAGCCAGTTAACAAACTGGCTAAGTAACCATTCAACTAACCGGATACTAGCCAGTCATCGAATCGGCTAGATAACCAGTCAACTAACCGGCTAGAGAGCCAGTCAACTAACTGACTAGATAGCGAGTCGACTAACCGTCTATTTAGCGAGTTGACTAACCGGCTAGGTAACCAGTCAATTACTGGCTAGGTAGCCAGTCGACTAACCGGCTGACTATCCAGTTGAGCAACCGGCTAGGTAGCCAGTCGACTAACCGGCTGACTAGTCAGTTGACGACTGACTAGTTAGCCAGTCAACTAACCGGCTTACTAGCCAGTCGACGAACCGGCTAGGTAAACAGTCAACTAACTGACTGACTAGCCAGTCGACGAACCAACTAGGTAGCCAGTCAACTAACCATCTAGGTAGCCAATTAACTAACCGCCTATGTAACCATTCAAATAACTGGTAACTAGTCAGTCAACTAACCGGCTAGGTAATCAATCAACTAACCAGCTAACTACCCAGTCAACTAACCGGGTAAGTAGCCAGTCAACTAACTGGGTAACTAGCCATTCAAAAAACTCGCAATGAAACCAGTCCACTAACAGGCAAACTAGACAGTCAATGAACTGTCTAGGTAGCCAGTCAACTAACCGGCTACCAAGCCAGTCAATTAACCTGTTAGGTAGTCAGTCAACTAACTGGCTAACTAGCCATTAAACTAAACGGCTACGTAGACAGTCAACTAACCAGTTAACTAGCCAGTCAAAAACCAGTTAGGTAGACAGTCAAGTACCCAGCTAACGAGCCAGTCAACTAACTGGCTATGTAGCCAGTCAACTAACCGGCTAACTAGCCAGTCAACGAACCGGCTAGGTAGCCAGGCAACAAACCGGCTAGGTAGCCAGTCAACTAAAAGGCTATATATCCAGTCAACTAACTGTCTAGGTAGCCAGTCAACTAAACGTCTAACTAACAAGTCAAATAACTGGCTAGAAAGCCAGTCAACTAACCGTCTAACTAACCAGTCAACTAATCGGCTATATAGCCAGTCAACTAACCAGATAACTAACTAGTCAAATAACCAGATAACTAACAAGTCAACTAACTGGCTATATAGACAGTCAACTAACTGGCTAGATAGCTAGTCAACTAAGCGACTAGATTGCCAGTCAACTAACCAGCTAGATAGCCAGTCAACTAACCTGCTAGGTAGCCAGTCAACTAACCGACTAGTTAGCCAGTCAAATAACTGGCTAGATAGGTAGTCAACTAACAAGCTAGACAGCCAGTCAACTAACCCGCCAGATAGCCAGTCAACTAACCGGCTAGATAGCCAGTTGACTAACTGGCTAAATAGGCAGTCGACTAACCAGCTAGGTAGTCAGTCGACTAACGAGCTAGATAGCCAGTCGACTAACCGTCTAAGTAGACAGTAGACTAACTGGCTAGATAGCGAGTCGACTAACCGGCTAGGTAGCCATTTGACTAAACAGCTAAGTAGTCAGTAGACTAACAGGCTAGGTAGCCAGTCGACTAACCGACTAGGTAGCCAGTCGCCTAAACGACTGACTAGCCAGTCGACTAACTGACTGACTAGCCAGTCGCCTAAACGACTTACTAGCCAGTCACCTAAACGACTGACTAGCCAGTCGACTAAGTGGCTGACTAGCCAGTCGCCTAAACGACTGACTAGCCAGTCGACTAACTGGCTGACTAGCCAGTCGCCTAAACGACTGACTAGCCAGTCGAATAACCAGCTGATTAGCATGTTGACTAAATGGCAATGTACCCCATTGACTAACAGGCTGACTAACCATTCGACAAGCCAGCTAGGTTGCCAATTGACTAATCGGCTGACTAGCCTGTCCACTAACCAGCTGGGTAGCTAGTCAGTTAAGCGGCTGACTAGCCAGTTGATTAACCGGCCAGGGAGCCAGTCGATTAACTGGCTGACTAGACAGTCGACTAACCAGCTAGGTAGCCAGTCGACGAACCTGCTAGTTAACCAGTCAACTAACCAGCTAGGTAGCCAGTCAAAGAACTGGCTAAGTAGCCAGTCGACTAGCCAGCTGAATAACCAGTCGATGAACCGGCAAGTTAGCCAGTCAGTTAACCCGCTGACTAGCCAGTCGACGAACTGGCTAGGTAGCCATCAACTAACTTGCTGACTAGCCAGGTGATGAACCGGCTAAATAGCCGGCAACTAACCAGCTGACTAGCCAGTCGAAGAACCAGCTATGTAGACAGTCAACTAACCGTCTGACTAGCAAGTCGACAAACTGGATAGGTAGCCAGTCAACTAACCGGCTGACTAGCCAGTCAACGAACCGGGTAGGTAGCCAGTCAAATAACAAGTTACGTAACCAGTCAACTAACAGGCTAGGTACCCAATCAACTAAACAGCTAGGTAGCCAGTCAACTAACCGGCTAACTAGCCAGTCAACTAACCGGCTAGTAACCTTTTGCCTCCTCCCCTCCCCCACAGCCTTCTCAGTTGCAGTTGTTACTATGTACATTGCCATTTAATATGGAGTCTGCTCCCAAACCAAATGCATTTTCATCTATTTTGTCTGCTCTTCTAAGGTTGTAGTGTCTCAGAGGATCCCACAATCACATGGAAGTATGTTCTGTCTTAATATATGGAGATCACAATGAGTATAAAAATCAAAACTGTAACGTGTCGAACGGGAGATTTGACTTTAATTCTTTTGACTTTTCTCTCAAGCATTTTACTCTGTTACTATAAGTGCAGTTGAAACCATTGTGAAAGTTCTTCATGCTTCTTTCTAAAAAGTGGGGATTTGACAGGGCTTTCTTTTACTGCACTAAGGGGTTTCTTTGGTACTGGCTTAACACTGAACATACTGAACATATGTATATACTTATTTTAGGTTAATTCTTTTTTGACATGCAGGAATATGACTTTGAGAAGTGATTTTTGATAGTTTCATTAATTTATTTTATAGGGAATGCTGCTTTGAAGATAATTGCCCTGTGGATTAATTTGTTCCCTGAGTTTCCTTGTATTTTTTTTATTCCTTACGATTTGTGTTGAGTCTCAGTGGCACCTGAAAATAAATCTAACAAAAATTTTGATAACTTTGTGATTGGTAATATCGCTGATTTAGTTGCTTGAAGTTTAGAGACATTCACACAGAAAATGAACATTGGTTTTCTTGGTTGGTTTTTCTTTCATGTTTTATTTTACGTAGTTCCAGGTGACCTTTGGGGGGAAATTCTTTTAATGGCAAATGTACCTCATTGTTGGAAGAAAACAGGCACAAATCCTTGTGTGCCACAGCAGGATTACTGAACGTTTTCAGTAAATTGAAATGTGATAAAACATATTGTATTAAAAATCAGGCAGGAGGTTCATTAATTAAAGGTTATCTGTGTGAATCTTTTGCATAGTGTCAATTCTTTTGCATAATACATTCTAAATAAACTGTTATGGCTTCTGCAAAGTAAAGCTGAATGGTACCGGTAGCTGCTAAAATGCAAAACAATTTCTAATTGTTAACTTACTGTTGCCTTGTCTTTTGTCTTTGAATTTTAGAGATAATTTTCTCAGAAGTGACAAGCCTTGAGATGGGAGAAGGTGTTGGTACCGTTTTTAACGTTTTCTCCCTGTGCTAGTTGCATTATGATTTTAGGCTAGGTAAACATTTATAGAACTTTTCTTCTGAGCACAACCCACACAATGTCATGTGGTGCAATTTGGCTAGTCCTGAGAGAAAAAGCCGTGACACTTTTGGCTTGAGCTGTCAGAGAATGAATTTTTGGAGTTCTAGCAATAACTGCTGTAAAAAGGGAATATCTAGGAAAGGCAAAAGTAACAGGGTGGGAAACTCTGATATCTATATATTAA
>JAPVLO010003857.1:0-19213 GCA_027257055.1 Cephalopachus bancanus
ACCCCAGCGTCGACCTGCTGGGCTCCGGTGATCCTTCTGCCTCAGCCTTCCAAGTAGCGGGAACTACAGATGCACACTACCATGCCCAGCTAATTTTGACAAGGTCTTGCCAAGTTGCCTGGGCTGTTCTCGAACCTGTGGGCTCAGGCAATCCATTCACTTTGACTTTCCAAAGTGCTGGGATTACAGGCTGAGCCACCAATCCCAGCCTTAATTCATTTTTTAAATAAAAAGATTAACATATTGTTAACCTCGTTATCTTCAACCCGTGTCAGACCTTCCCTAAAAACTCAAGATTTTGGTGGTGACTTAGTTCATGTGTGGAGACACATTTAGGTGGTTTTGAATGAATTACCTTGATCTGCTATTTAAGGATCTTGCCAGGAGAGAAACCATATGAATGAATGTTTAGTCTTTCTCCATGTTTCTCCTATTTGCTTTTATGTGGTTAGTACTATATGTTGAATATAGTCAAGCACTACCTTTGAAGAAAAAAAGTAAAATTACCCCTTTTACTCTGAATCCTAGGGCTCCAGTACAAGTCATCCACAGATCAGGAGCACCAGTTCTATCCCTGCTGAGTTTCAGAGATGGATTCATTGCTAGCCAAGGTGGGTCCATAGGCCAGTTGAGAGAGATGTTTCCCTGTAGTTCAGTTAATTAAATATACATTTTAGTGCTTGATCTATGGCTGAGTTGGTGCATGGGTCTCCACAAGTTTTTGGCATATCATGCTTCTTAGTAATGTTTATCTCCCTACATTGTGATTGTCTCTGTCCCCCTCCAGTCCAGGCTTCTTGGGAGTAGTTATTGTGACTTATTCGTCATGATATTCCCAGCATTTAGCTCAGTGCCCACTGTCTCTCTGCCCTAAATGACTCAGAATTAGTAGGGCAGACAGGCATGGGAACATGTGA
The DNA here is from genome assembly GCA_027257055.1 of Cephalopachus bancanus. Taxonomy (NCBI): domain Eukaryota; kingdom Metazoa; phylum Chordata; class Mammalia; order Primates; family Tarsiidae; genus Cephalopachus; species Cephalopachus bancanus. Next base: position 918 of record JAPVLO010003857.1, read on the forward strand.
GTGCAGTCCAGTTTGATAAATACTACGGCAGAGGACTACAGGAGAACACGGAGCATAACTAATTCTAGAGGTAGGAATGCTCTCATTGAGGTCTTCATGGACTAGGTGACATGTAAACTTAAGAAAATTTCACCAGCTGGAGAGGTAACGATGGACATTGAAGACTGAAACTATAGTGTGAGTAAAGTCATAGGGGGGGGAAGGGGGAAAATGAAGGAAACTAGCATTTACTGAGTACCTGCTATGTAGTAGGTACTGTGTTTATTGTTTTACATACATATTCTAGGTAAAATGAATGCTTTGGTGTAGCCACGAAACTCAAAATATTTGGAAAGGAGTTCAGGAGTGGGGTTGGGGAAATACACAAAACAAAGTACATTAAAGGGTACCACAAATCCTCGTAGATATGATGTAGGTGAGGAGGACTGGACTATATGACCTGGAGTGACCACTTAGCTTGAATATTTCAGTGTATCAGTTAGGATGCTTTTGGCTGTTCACAGAACACCCAACTGAAGATAGCTTAAACAGTTAGGAAAGTGTACTGCTTCACTTAACAAGAAGTCCAGATGTATGGTGGTTTCAGATAATATTAACTTAGTGATTTGAAAACAAAATCAACAGAGGAGATTAAGGAAACTTGCCAACTAAGAAAGACTAGTGAAATCCAAATAAAGTGTGGAGTTTAGTTAATCATAGTGTGCCAATATTGGTATCCTAGTTTTGACAAATGTAAGATGATAACATTTGGGAAGAACTGAAACTGACTAAAGGACATATGGAAACTTATCTTTAACTTTTATGTAACCTGAAATTACTCTAAAATATAAAGTTTGTGGGTTTTTTTTTTTTTAAATAAAAAAACCAAAGCATTAGCAGGGAAAAGGAAACAGATAAAGAACACAGCTTCTTTTCGTCTTTCAACTGTCTCCCTAGCATGCTGACTTTGTCTTCAGGTTTATCTGTAGGTCTAATTTTCTGGCTCTCTCACTTGCTCTTTCTCAATCTGTCTTTCTCCCCTGTGCCTTGGCACCAGTGTGGTGATGCAGTAGTGCCCTCTTTCAGAACCTTGGTAAGAGAAGAGCTGGCATACTCTTATGGCACCTTCACTTGTTGCTGCTGCCACCACTCATTGGGATCCTTTTTGTTTGATTTCTCCCTTGCTGACAGATTGCTGGGATGAAATTTTGCTGCCATGCCACACACTCTTCCCTTGAAAACTCTCTACATTTTGCCTTTATCCCTGTCCTGGTCCTACTGCTCTCTTAAAGACCACCAATGATGTACTTCTTGCTAGATCCAGTGGCATTTTCTGTATCTCATCCACCGATCTCTGAGTTTCCTTGCGCAAGGTTTCATGTCTTCTTCATCTCCATATCTCTAGCTCTTACAATGAACTGAAGAATCTTTGCAAATGTTTGTTGAATGAATGAGTAAAGATTCTTCATCTTTTATCACTCTTAATGGTTATAAATTCTATCACTATTAATTCCTTCTGAAAACTCTTCTCTCCTTTGACTTCTGCGATTCTGTATAATTTCCTTTTTTGAGAGGAAAGGAAAGAAACTTAATAGTAGATGTCACTTTTCCTTGCTGAGTGAGGTAATAACAATGAGACACTGACAGATTATGACTAGTATCCCATTCTGGCTTAAAGTGAGATTTTTTTTTTGAGATGAGGAATGTGTTCTTCAAGCCTAGAGCCATATTGCAGCAGATGAGAAGCTGATATTGTATAAGTGGCATCTCTGAAGTAACAGCTTAATATTCCTGAGAGCCAGCAGGTGGGCTACTCAGGGCCTCTGCATTTCTTCCCTCCCTTGTCCTACTTTTAGGCCACTTCGTTGATTAGCATCTCAGCTAAAAGGTAATATGAGAGTAAGATAAGGGGTAACAGGTGAAGAGCTAGCTCGTGGCTCTTTTACTTTTTATAGCTCTTTTATGCTTGGAAGAAGGCAAGGCATAACTTCTAACTAGTATCTGAAGGTAAAGAGAATAAAATTATAACTCTGTTTTCAGAGGACAAAACTAACACCAATAAGAGAAAGCTATCAGAAACCACATTTCGGCCGGGCTCGGTGGCTCAGCCTGTAATTCCGTGCTTTGGGAGGCTGAAGGGAGTGAATTGCCTGAGCCCACGGGTTCAAGACCCGCCTGAGCAACTTGGCGAGACCTTGTCTCTACAATAAATCAAAAAAAAATTAGCCGGGCGTGGTAGCGCGTGCCTGTGGTTCCAGCTCCTTGGAAGGCTGAGGCGGAAGGATTGCCGGAGCCCAGCAGGTCGAGGCTGCGGTGGCTGGGAGCGTGCCCCTGCCCTCCAGTCTGGGTCGCAGAGCGAGACTTCGACTCAAAAAAAAAAAAGAAAAGAAACCACATTTCAGGCAGGTGCTGTGGTTTACAGCTGTAATGCTAGCACTTTGGGAGGCTGAGGCAGGAGGATAGCTTGAGCCCAGGAGTTGAAGACAAGCCTGGGCAACATAGTGAGATCTCATCTCTACAAAAAGTCAAAAAATTAACTGGTCATGGTGTGTGCACGTAAACCCAGCTACTTGGGAGGTCAAGGCTGCCAGGAGGTTGAGGATACTGAATGCCGTGATTGTGCCGCTGCCCTCCAGCCTGGGTAGGTTGAGACTCCTACTCAAAAAAATAAAACAGTTGGGCACGATAGCTCAAGTCTGTAATCCCAGCTCTTGGAGAGGCAGAGGTGAGAGGATTGCCTGAACTCAGGGGTTTGAGACCAGCCTGAGCAACATGGCACGACTTCGTCTTTATAATAAATAAAAAAATTAACCAGGCATGGTGGCACATGCCTGTGGAAGGCTGAGGCTGAAGGATCACCTGAGCCCAGCAGGTCGAGACTGTGGTGGTTGTGAGTGTGCCACTGCACTCCACCCTGGGTGACAGAGTGAGACTCCAACTCAAAACAAAACCCCACATTTCAGTTCATTATAGGGAATCGATTTTTCTTCCATAAGAAAGAAGCTGCCATTGAAGTAGTGAGCAAGTAGCCCTAGCTCTGGAGATGAGCAAGCATAGACTGAGTGGATACTCTGTAAGGTGCTGTCGAGGAAATTCTTTTTTTCTTTTTTTTTGAGTTGGAGTCTCACTCTGTCGCCCAGACTGGAGTGCAGTGGCTACTCCTCCAAGTAGCTGGAACTACAGGTGCACGCTACCACACCCAGCTAATTTTTGATTTATTGTAGAGATGAGGTCTCACCAAGTTGCCCAGGCGGGTCTCGAACCCGCAGGTCAGGCAATCCGCTCACCTCAGCCTCACAAGGCGCAGGGTTACAGACTGAGCCACCGAGCCCAGCTTAGGAAATTCTTTACTGGTGTAAAAGTTGGATATAGAGGAGGCCCTTTGGAACTCGTTGATTATTAAGTGAGGAGATTTAAATTGTCAAATGGAATAGTTTTTAAAAACTTTTTAGTCATATGTTTATGACATATGTTTATGTCAAACATACCCAAAAGCAGAGAGAATATAATCTAATAAACCAAGTGTACCCACTATCCAGCTTACACTGTTATCAGTATATGACTAATCTTGTCATCCCCAGTCCTTGCATATTTTGAAACATATCACAAGCATTTTATCCTTTTAAAAAGTTAATTAGTTAGTTTTTATTTTTATATATTTAGAGGGCTATAGATACAGATTTTTTTTAATGCATGTATTGCGTTGTGATCTGGGCTTTTAGTGTCCCCATCATGTGAGTAGTGAACATTGTACCCAGTAGGTAATTTTCAGCCCTCATCTCCCTTCCACCTTTTGTAGTCTCCAATGCCTGTTATTATACTCTATATGTATATGACTACACGTTGGTTTTTTTTTTTCCCCCTTTTTCTTTTCTTTTTTTTTTTAAGTTGGAGTCTCACTCTGGCGCCCAGGCCGGAGGGCAGTGGCATGCTCCCGGCCACCGCGGCCTCGACTTGCTGGGCTCCGGCGCTCCTTCTGCCTTAGCCTTCCAAGTAGCTGGAACTACAGGTACACACCACCATGCCTGGCTAAGTTTTTGATGTACTGTAGAAACAAGGTCTTATTAAGTTGTTCAGGCTGGTCTTGAATCCCTGGGCTCAGGTAATCCTCTCACCTCTGCCTCTCAAAGTACTGGGGTTACAGGCATGAGCCACTGTGCCCAGCTTCTACCCATTGTTTAGCTCTCATTTATAAGTTAGAAAATGTAGTATTTGACTTTCTGAGTTATTTCACTGAGGCTAATGGCCTTCGGTTGCATCTGTATTGCTGCAAAAGACACTATTTCATTCTTTTTTAGGCTGAGTGGTATATATATACCACATTTTCTTTTTTTTGTTTTTTGTTTGTTTGTTTTTTGAGTTGAAGTCTCACTCTGCCGCCCAGACTGGAGTGCAGTGGCCACTCCCGGCCACCGCAGCCTCGACCTGCTGGGCTCCGGCGATCCTTCCACCTCAGCCTTCCAAGTAGCTGGAACTATAGGCACGCGCTACCATGCCCGGCTAATTTTTGATTTATTGTAGAGATGAGGTCTCGCCAAGTTGCCCAGGCGGGTCTCGAACCTGCAGGCTCAGGCAATCCACTCATCTCAGCCTCCCAAGGCACGGGATTACAGGCTGAGCCACCGAGCCCGGCTCCACATTTTCTTTATCTAGTCCTCCATTGATGGATATTTAGGTCCATTCCATAATTTTGCTATTGTGAATAGTGCTGTGATAAGCATACAAGTGCAGGTATCTTTTTGAAATAATGATTCTTTTCCTTTAGGTAGATACCCTGAAGTAGGATAGCTAAATCAAATTATGGTTCTACTTTTAGTTCTTCGAGAAATCGCCATATTATTTTCCATAAAGGTTGCACTAATTTACATTCCCACGCAAATAAGAGTTCCCTTTTCTCCTCATTCTTGCCAACATCTGTTGTTTTTAGGCTTCTTTTGCCTCAGCCTTCCAAGTAGCCAGAACTATAGGTACGCGCTACCACCCCCGGCTAATTTTTTATTTATTGTAGAGACAAGGTCTCGCCAAGTTCCCCGGGCTGGTTTCGAATCCGCGGGCTCAGGGAATCCACTCACCTCGGCCTCCCAAAGTGCTGGGATTACAGGCAGAGCCACTGAACCCAGCTTTTTTATAATAGACATTCCAACTAGTATAAAATGGTATCTCGTGGTTTTTATTTGCATTTCTCTGATGACAGCATTTTTCATGTTTGTTGGCTGCTTATGTGTCTTCTTTCTTGCGTTTTTTTTTTTTTTTTTTTAAGTTGGAGTCTCACTCTGTCACCTAGGCTGGAATGCAGTGGCACACTCATGGCCACCGCAGCCTCAACCTGCTGGGCTCAGGCGATCCATCTGCCTCAGCCTTCCAAGTAGCTGGATCTATAAGCATGCGCCACCACGCCTGGCTAATTTTTTGATTTATTATAGAGGTGAGGTCTCGCCAAGTTGCCTGGGCTGCTCTCAAACCCTTGAGATCAGGCAGTCCTCTCACCTCGACCTCCCAAGTGATTATAGGTGTGAGCCACCATGCCCAGCCCTGTTTGTCTTCTTTCAAAAAAATGTCTGTTCATGTCCTTGCCCACATTTTTTTTTTTTTTTTTTTTAGTCAGAGTCTCACTCTGTCACCCAGGCTGGAGTGCAGTGACACACTCATGACCACTGCAGCCTTGACCTGCTGGCCTCCTTCTGCCTCAGCCTTCCAAGTAGCTGGCTACAGGCACACACCACCACACCTGGCTAATTTTTTGATTTATTGTGGAGAAGAGATCTTGCCAAGTTGCCCAGGCTGGTCTCGAACCCTGGACTCAGGCAGTCCTCTTGTCTCACCCTCCCAAAGTGCTGGGATTACAGGCTTGAGCCACCACACCTGGCCTCTTTGCCCACCTTTTCAGTGGAGTTGTTTTTTTCTTATTGAATTGAGTTCCTTGTAGATTCTAGATATTAGTTCTTTGTCACACACATAGTTTACAAATATTTTTTCCCATCTGCAGGTTGTCTGTATACTCTGTCAATTATTTCTTTTGCTGTGCAGAACCATTTTAGTTTAATTGAGTTCCATTTGTGTCTTTTTGTTTTTGTTGTGTTTGCTTTCAAGGACTTGGTCTTAAACTCTTTCCTCAGGCCATTGTTCAGAAGAGTTTTTCCCAGGTTTTCTTCAAGGATTTTTTTTTTTTTTTTTTCGATTTGGAGTCTCACTCTGTCACCCAGACTGGAGTGCAGTGGCATGCTGCCAGCCACTGCGGCCTCGACTTGCTGGGCTCCGGCGATCCTTCCGCCTCAGCCTTCCAAGTAGCTGAAACTACAGACACGTGCTACCACGCCTGGCTAATTTTTGATTTATTGTAGAGATGAGGTCTCGCCGAGTTGCCTGGGCAGGTCTCCGCAGGTGCAGGCAATCCACTCACCTCAGTCTCCCAAACTGCTGAGATTACAGGCTGAGCCACCCAGTGCAGCCTCTTCAAGGATTTTTATAATTTCAGGTCTTATTAGTTCTTTAATCCATCTTGAGTTAATTTTTATATATGACGAGAGGTTTGGGCCCAGTTTTATTCTTTTGCAGATGGCTTTTCAATTTTCTCAGTATCACTTATTGAATAGGGTGTTGTTTTTTCCATGTATATTTTTGACTTTGTCAAAGATCAGTTGGTGTAGGTATGTGGTTTTATTTCTGGGTTCTCTATTCTTTTCCATTGCTCTATGTGTCTATTTTTAACACCAGTACCGTGCTGTTTTGCCTTGTAGCACAACTGGAAGTCGGATAATGTGATTCCACCAGCTTTGTTCTTTTTGCTTAGGATTGCTTTGACTATCTGGGCTCTTTTTTGGTTCCTTATGAATTTTAGGATTGCTTTTTCTAATTCTGTGAAAAATGGTTTTGGTAATTTGATGGGGATTACGTTGACGCTATAGATTACTTTGGACAGTGTGATCATTTTAAGAATATTTTTTCTTCCATTCCATGAACATGGTATGTTTTTTTCATTTGTATCATGTACAATTTCTTTCATCAGTGTTTTGTAGTTCTCCTTATAGTAATCTTTTTCCTCCTTTCTGTGTGTGTGTGTGTGTGTGTGTGTGTGTGTGTGTGTGTGTACACATATCATAAATGGAATTGCCTTCTTGATTTGGTCCTTGGCTAAATCATTATTGGTGTATAAAAAAAGTTACTAGTTTATTTATGTTAATTTTGTTTCCTGAAACTTTACTGAATTTATTTATCAAGTCTAAGAGTTTTTTTGTGGAATCTTTAGGATTCTCCAGAAATAAGATTATATCAGTGAACAGGGATGATTTGACTTTCTTTTTTCCAAATTGGATGGCTTTTATTTTTTTCCCTTACCCAATTGCTGTGGAGAGCACTTCCAGTACTATGTTGAATAAGAGTGATGAAAATAGGTATCCTCATCTTGTTCCAGTTCTTAGAGGCAATGATTTCAACTTTTCTCCATTAAGTATGATGTTGGCTGTATCACATGCATATTATTTCATCTGTCAGTATTTCTATTTGTTTCTCTAAAAGATAAGGGTTCTTTTTTGGAAAAGATTATTTTTAATAATAATGTAATTATTTTAATAAAGTATTAGCTCCCATATGTTGATGACTGAAACAGGTTGATTAGCAGATAAATTTGGAAAGCAGTTTTTCAGATTTCCAAAAAGTTTGGAAAGATTAATTGATATCTTTTGACTTATTTTTCCCAGGGCTCAAAGTCATAACCTTAATACAGAAAAACTTTGTGCATAAAGACATTCTTTTATGTAGTATGTTTTCAATCATGTAAAATAAAAATTGACACAAAAAGATTGAAAAAATATATCAAAATGTTAACAGTATAGTTATCTTTGAGTGGTAGATTATGGGTGGTCTTGTTACCACTTTGCATTTTTAATTTTTAAAGTTTTCTTCAGTGAGCATGTACTACTTTTATATTGACCAAAAAGAATCACTATATTAAGCAGTTTATAGGTCACTGCAAGTTTCATTTCTCCATGCTCTTCTTAGAAAATGAAGTTTAAGAATTAGGCATACTTTTAATTTTTTGGTATAACTCTCTTCCTCCTTGCAGTGCAAATGGTGAAGTTTACGGATTGAGGAATTATTTTCCTTTAAGAAAATAAAGATGTTTTCTCTTAAAAATCATTATCTAGAATACGTTTGCAATTACATATAATCGTGTAGTTGCTTGCTCTGTGCCTTTGGCAGGTATCACTAATCAAAGATAACTTATTTCCACTGTGCTTGCCCTTGACCTTCAAATCCTCCCTATCCCAGCATTCTGGGCAGCCACTGTAGGTCATCATAGATGGTTAACATATGAGACCTATTTGCCATTCTGGGTCTCAGGACCATCTTCTTGAGGCTAGTTATATACAGAAATCACAATATTGAGAGTTTTAAAAAACTTTTTATATGGAGCTTTCTCTTTAGTTATATAAATTTTCTTTCTTCCTTTTAGGTGATGGAAGCTGTTTTATTGTTCAGCAAGACTTAGACTATGTCATTGAACTCACTGGGGCTGACTGTGACCCTGTCTATAAGGTATAGGTCTGAGAAGAAACTAGGCCTGGATGATTCCCACCTGGGATTTAAAGCTACTAGGGGACTTAATCCACTACCTTGTGGTCATTAGGGGAGATGAAATACTCTTTATTGTGTAAGCAACATGGTGGGAGGAGAAGAACTCAAGATGCTAAGTCAGAAATAATGGCATCACTTACTGGCTTTAGAAAACTAAAAAATTACTTCACCTTCCTAGTTTGTCAATTCATCTATAAAATGAATAATGAGATAATGCATATGAAAGCTCCTTCTAAATATAGTCTATAAATATTATCCATTATTATTACTTTTATTAAAAGTTCAAGACTGATTCTCTCATTTGCTTAGGAGTGGAAAGAGAAAAACAAAAGAGGAAATAATATTTATTGACCAGACATTGTGCTGAATTTTATATCTCATCTAATCTTTGTTGCCATTTGTTGCAGTATAGGTATTATTATTCCTATTCTTGTAATTTTAGAAAAACTGCACAAATAATACTTATAAAATTCAAATATGAGCCGGGCTCGGTGGCTCAGCCTGTAATCCCGCGCCTTTGGGAGGCTGAGGTGAGTGGATTGCCTGAGCCCGCGGGTTCAAGACCCGCCTGGGCAGTGAGACCTCATCTCTACAATAAATCAAAAAATCAGCCGGGCGTGGTAGCGCATGCCTGTAATTCCAGCTACTTGGAAGGCTGAGGCGGAAGGATCCCCGGAGCCCAGCAGGTCGAGGCTGCGGTGGCCGGGAGCGGCCACTGCACTCCAGTCTGGGCGACAGAGTGAGACTCCAACTCAAAAAAAAAAAAAAAAAAAAAAAAAATTCAAATATGTATACAAAAGTATACATATTTAAAAGTGTCTTTCCTTTTTAGTTCTCCTGTTCTTTCCAGAAGTAAACTAGCATTAACAGTTTGGCGCATATCTTTCAAGCTTGTTTTCAAAGAATTTGCACACATCTTATGTGTTTATATAAATAATATATTTTTTATCTTCAGTTTGTACATAATGAGATTGTTCTATATATATATTGCTCTGCGACTTTCAATTTTTTTATTTAACATCTTAGAGCTCTGTCCAAGTATATACATACAGATCCATTTTATTTTTAAAATTTCTGCATAGCGTTCTATATTGTGAATTAATATATTCCCATTTTACAAATGAGGAAACGGGCCCAGAGGGACCAAGAAAGTTGCCCCAGCTACTTGGTAGTAAACCTGAGATTAAGTTAACTAGAATTCATGCTATTTTCTTTGAGAAGCTGATGAAATCTTCCTGAGAACAAAAAGCACAAATTCAGACCTTTTGCCTCCAGATTTATGAGATTCAAGGATACCATCTATGTACCATCTCCTCCCTAGGTGCAAAACCCTCTGTACTAAACTATGAACACCATTCTATAGTCACAGGCCAGTGATTTTGTAAGCATTTATCACGTATATAATTCTTCTCTTACCTTTGGAGTCAATAAAGCTTTTCAGACTCCCTGGGACAGTAGGGGTCAATGATAAGACTTCATTTTTTTGAAACGGAAGAATCTGAGGCTTCCTTAGAACCATGAATCTTGTGTTGCAGGTAGCCACATGGGAGAAGCAGGTCTATGCATGCTGTCGAGATGGTCTTGTGCGACGCTATCAGCTTTCTGACCTCTGAGCCCTTGGAAAGAGGAGTTCCAGTTACTGAAAAGGTTTGAGACTGATCAATACTGAGCAGAAACATCATCAATCCTTCCCAAACACCGGGGCCCAGGGCCGTTAGTGTCTTGGGCACCTGAGGTGTCACAGAAGTCACAGTTGGCTGGACCATGTGAAACTATCATCCCAAGACCTACATTGAACTGAGTAAGAAGCTCGCATGTGCTCACTGCATTTGCCCCAACTTCTCTTTGTGTAAACTCACCCCAGCAACACAACACAAGGATATAGATGCTTCCAGTTTGTTCTTATACCAGTTGTGTTAAATGTTTACAAGGACCAAAGTCTGTTCTCTGGAGAAAATAAAATATGTTTGGAGGTGCCTGAATTTGAAAAACTTTGTTAAATACTCTTTTTCTACCAAAAAGTCAGCCAAGATGATGGACTCCTTCCTCAGTTCTCCCTGTTGGCCTGACCATAGAGGAGGACTGCTTGGCAGTAAATAATTGTCCTATAAGTTTCGACCTAGGAAAGAGGCTTATACATGTGGTAAGCAACTATCCCAGTTTTCCTGGAACTGAGGGGGTGTTTGTGACATTGGACTTTCATTGCTAAAATCTAGAGCAGTTCCAGGCAAACCAACATGGTCCATCAACCTATATGTAGATGAGGAAGTTGAATAATAACCTTTGTAAAGCCAGCAGCAGTCAAAGTATGGTCTCTGAAACAGCTGCATCGGTATCACCTGGAAACTTATCAGAAATAGAAATTCTTGGGCCCAAACCTAGATCTGAATCAGAAATTCTATGGGTGCAACCAACAATCTTAAATTTTAAATTTTAATTTAATTTAATTTTTAAAGGTATTGGGCACAAACAGGATTAGGTACAAAAGTGAGCATTGTTCAGGTAAAGTTTGGGCCTCTCTTTGGTCCCCACTTTGCCTGGTTTGAGATCAGGCAATATGTTATTGATATTGTGTCGCCTCCCCCCCTCACCCTCACCCCCAGCAGTGTCAGTAATCTGTATTTTAACAAGCATTCCAGGTGGTTGTAATGCACACTGACGTTTAAGAACCATGACCTAGAAAAAGAGATGGTGAAGGTACTTCAGTCATAGCTGGAACCCAGGACTCATAGGATGGTGTGTCTGTAGAAGATGAGGCTAGAGGTTGGGAGGGTCCAGATAGTGAAGGAGTGTGAATGTCAGGTAAGGAGCTTGGACATCACTTGGTTGGCAGTGGGAAACCACTGAAGGATTTTTTGTTTTGTTTTGAGTCAGACTCTCACTGTCACCCAGGCTGGAGAGCAGTAGGACAATCACAGCTTACCACAGCCTCGACCTTGTGGGTTTAAGTGGTCTTCCACCTCAGTCTCCTGAGTAGCTGGGACTACAGGCATGCCAGCATGCCTGGCTAATTTTTTATTTTTGTGGAGATGAGGTCTTGCTATGTTGCCTAGGTGGGTCTCAAACTCCTGGTCTCAAGCAGTCCTCTCACCTCTGCCTCCCAGCCCCACTGAAGGAATTTATGCACGATCATGTCTTTTTTTCTCTAAACACAAAAATGGAATCATAATGTATGTGTTCCATGGTTTATTTTCACTTTGTGTCTCTGAAATCTTTTTGGTACATTTAGATCTTCCTTGTTCTTTTTAACAGTGTTCAGGGTATGGATAACATATTATTTATATTTTTGTGATTATTAGAGAAAGGTTTCTTGGAGGATGTAACACTCAAGCTGGGACATGCAGGCTAAGATTTCAATTTATTTAAAGGGGGGAAAGTAATTCTTGGCTGGGGTAAAAATATGATTGACAAGCCGGGCTTGGTAGCGCAGCCTGTAATCCCGCGCCTTTGGGAGGCTGAAGTGAGTGGATTGCCTGAGCCCGCAGGTTCGAGACCCGCCTGGGCAGTGAGACCTCATCTCTACAATAAATCAAAAAATCAGCCAGGCAGGGTAGCGCATGCCTGTAATTCCGGCTACTTGGAAGGCTGAGGCGGAAGGATCGCCGGAACCCAGCAGGTCGAGGCTGCGATGGCCGGGAGCGGCCACTGCACTCCAGTCTGGGCGACAGAGTGAGACTCCAACTCAAAAAAAAAAAAAAAAAAATATATATATATGATTGACAAAGTTCTTAAAGGTATCTTCCCGTGTAATTCTTGTAACTGTAGTAAGACACGTAGGCACTGAAGAAATGATTTGCAAAGGATCATAGAGAGCAGCAACCTTAACTTTAAATCCCGTTTTTTTCCTACAACATCCTGTTGCTTATGTATAAACCAAAGCGTAAAAATAAAATAATGCTTCGTGACCCGCCTGGGCAACTTGGCGAAACCTCATCTCTGCAATAAATCAAAAATTAGCCAGGCGTGGTAGCGCGTGCCTGTAGTTCCAGCTACTTGGAAGGCTGAGGCGGAAGGATCGCCGGAGACCAGCAGGTCTAGGCTGCGGTGGCCAGGAGCGGCCACTGCACTCCAGTCTGGGCGACAGAGTGAGACTCCAACTCAAAAAATGAAATAAAATAAAATACTGCAATTCATTGAGTATCTACTCTGTTCTAGGTACTATATTTACATATTTCATCCTCAAAATACTCTTAAGAAGTGAATGTTACTATTCCTGTTTTATTTATATAAGGAAACTGTGGCTCAAGAAATTAAATACCAGAGCCTTGATTTGGACCTTGGTCAATCTCCAAAGCCCGTGCTCATTCTGCTACACCATCACAAACAGGTAGCAAGAGACCTTTGTAATGAGAGCAATTTCATTTCAGGGAGTAATTGTGATAGGGTCAGGAAGACTGGAAGGAATATATTCCAGGGCTTAGAAACACTGACTCCTAGGAGGTCCAGATGGAACATCTAAGAAGTCAGTTTAAGAAAACAAGGCCAGGCTTGGTAGCTTAGCCTGTAATCCCAGCACTTTGGGAGGTGGAGGTGAGTGGATTGGCTGAGCCCCCAGGTTCGAGACCAGCCTGGGGAATGTGGTGAGACCTCATCTCTATAAAAAACCAAAAAATTAGCTGGGCATGATAGCGTGCACCTGTAGTTCTGGCTACTTGGAAGGCTGAGGCAGAAGGATCACTGGAGCCCAGCAGTTTGACGCTGGGGTGGCTGTGAGCATGTGTGCCCCTGCACTCTGGCCTGGGTGACGGAGTGAGACTCCAAGTCAAAAAAAAAAAAAGGAAAATAGGGGGAGAGGGGTTAGGGTTCCGAAACTACCTACTGGGCACAGGGTTCACTATCAGGCCACTTGAGACCCAATCCCCACCACTACACAATATATCTATGTAATGAATATACATGTGTACCCCCTGAATCTAAATTTAAAATGAAAACAAGATGAGATATTGTCACTTAAATGAGGAATCTAAAACATTTGAAGACTGTTCTGATGCTTCTATGAGAATGCTTCTCATAGAAGCAGAGAATAGAAAACAAAGTGGAAGGTATCACACTCCCAGACTTTAAACTTTATTATAAAGCTACAATAATCAAAACAGCCTGGTATTGGTACAAGAACAGGCATATAGACCAATGGAACAGGATTGAGATTCCAGAAGCAAAACCTCAATTTCTCAACCAACTCATCTTCGACAAAGCCTCCACCACCAACCACTGGGGAGAGAAGAACCTGTTCAGTAAATAGTGCTGGGAAAACTGGCTGACCATGTGCAGATTTAAACAAGACCCCTACCTATCCCCATACACAAAAATCAACTCTAAATGGATCAAAGACCTAAACGTAAAACCTCAAACTATAAGAACCTTAGAAAGTTCAGGAGACACCCTTATGGAAATTGGAACAGGCAACCAATTCTTGATCAAAACCCCAAGTGCCCACGCCATAAGATATAAGATAGACAAGTGGGACCCTATCAAACTGATAAGCTTCTGCAAAGCCAAAGAAACCATTAAGAGAGCAGGGAGACAGCCCACAGACTGGGAAAAAAGATTTGCCACTGTATGTCTGACAAAGGCCTAATATCTAGGATCTATAAGAAACTCAAATGTGCTGAAAAGATAACAGCCCCATTACAAAGTGGGCAAAAGATATGAATAGATACCTCTCAAAAGAAGACATACGAGCAGACAACAGATACATGAGAAAACACTCAGCCTCACTAGTCATCAAAGAAATGCATATTAAAACCACACTGAGATACCACCTAACTCCAGTCAGGATGGCCATCATCAATAACTCAAAAAATAACAGATGCTGGAGAGGATGTGGCAAAAAGGGAACACTTCTACTCTGTTGGTGGGAGTGTAAACTAGTTACAACTTCTGTGGAAAACAGTGTGTCGGTTTCTAAAATATCTAAAAATCGACCTTCCATATGACCCCACTACCCTCCTACTGGGAATATACCCAGAAGAACTCAATCACTCTATCAAAAAGATACCTGCACATGTATGTTAATCGCAACATTGTTTACAGTAGCAAGAACATGGAACCAACCGTGCTGCCCATCAAAAGAGGACTGGATAAAAAAATGTGGTACATATACATGATGGAATATTATGCAGCTTAAAGAAGAAAAAAATCATGAACTTCACAGCAACCTGGATGGACTTAGAGTCTATAATACTGAGTGATCTTTCACAGAAACAAAGAACTGAGTATCCCATGTTCTCAACTTGAGCAGACCTTGAACAATTATCATAATACTATAAGAAAAGGAAGCCGGGCTCGGTGGCTCAGCCTGTAATCTCGCGCCTTTGGGAGGTTGAGGTGAGTGGATTGCCTGAGCCCGCGGGTTCGAGACCCGCCTGGGCAGCAAGACCTCATCTCTACAATAAATCAAAAAATCAGCTGGGCGTGGTAGCGCATGCCTGTAATTCCAGCTACTTGGAAGGCTGAGGCGGAAGGATCGCCAGAGCCCAGCAGGCGAGGCTGTGGTGGCCGGGAGCGGCCACTGCACTCCAGTCTGGGCGACCAAGTGAGACTCCAACTCAAAAAAAAAAAAAGAAAGAAAAAGAAAAGGATTGCAGGGCTCGGTGGCTCAGCCTGTAATCCCGCACTTTGGGAGGCTGAGGTGAGTGGATTGCCTGAACCCGCGGGTTCGAGACCCGCCTGGGCAGCGAGACCTCATCTCTACAATAAATCAAAAATTAGCTGGGTGTGGTAGCATGCGCCTGTAATTCTGGCTACTGGGAAGGCTGAGGCGGAAGGATCGCCGGAGCCCAGCAGGTCGAGGCTGCGGTGGCCGGGAGTGGCCACTGCACTCCAATCTGGGCGACAGAGTGAGACTTCAACTCAAAAAAAAAAAAAAAGGGCAAGACAATTTCCATTCATAGCATGATAGGGCCCAGTGATTAGGGCCTAATGTTAAACTTTGTTTCTTGGCTTTTTGATGCCCCCTTGTGACTTCTTGTGAGAAATACCTTCCTCTCTCAGACCTGAAAAGCTGGCAGCGGCATCAGCTATTCAGTGTGTACTCTGTGCCAGGCGCAGGCCTCTCAGGGGCCTCAAAATAGGTTAAGATTTCTTTGAACTAGTCTCTTTGTGAATATATTTTATATTTTTTTCTTTTGAAATAATTTTAAACTTTCAGAAAAGTTGCAATAGTAGTACAAAGGATTTCAGTATACCCCACCCAAATCTCCCAACTGTGAACCTTTCATTACACACACACACAAAACTGGAATTTATTTAAAAATTGTGTGTGCAGTCGGGCTTGGTGGCTCAGCCTGTAATCCCACGCCTTTGGGAGACTGAGGTGAGTGAATTGCCAGAGCCCATGGGCTCGAGACCCGCCTGGGCAACTTGGCGAGACCTCATCTCTTCAGTAAATCAAAAAATTAGCCGGGTGTGGTAGCACGCACCTGTAGTTCCAGCTACTTGGAGGGCTGAGGCAGAAGGATCGCCGGAGCCCAGCAGGTCGAGGCTGTGATAGCAGGGAGCGGCCACTGCACTCCAGTCTGGGTGACAGAGTGAGACTCCAACTCAAAAAAAAAAAAAAAAAATTGTGTGTCTTCTTACATGTTTAAACTTCAGTCACAAAAATTAATTAATAAATAAACTTCAGTCACCTTGAAAGCACTCTGCATTTGATGCAATACAGCTATCGAGATGCTTTTTCCACTGCTCAAAACAGCTATAACTCGTCAATGCTGATGCCTTTTAGTGACGCTGTTTTTTGTTTCACCTCTTCCACTTCTGCACACTGTTTCCCTTTGAGGAATTTTTTCACCCAGGGCAACAAAAAAAGGCCCTTGGGGTGAGATCAGGTGAATAAGGAGGGAGCGGCATGGGGGTCATGGCATTTTTGGTCAGAAACTGCTGATCACTCAGTACAGTGTGGACAGGTGCTCTTGTAAATCACCCACTGTGAAGTGGGCAAACATGTTGAAAGAATCTCAAAAAAAGAAAAATTCACTGAAGCTTAACACAGCCTCTCACAATAAAGGCTACCTGGTACACTGATGCCAATGGGTTCCTAAAGCACTTGCCTACTGAGGGAAGCCTATACTACAAGGGACCCACCCTCCAAAAGATAATTCCGGGTTGTTTTTTTTTTTTGGTCCCCTGTGTATATATACTCAGATTGTATATGCTGTATTTATTTTTCTGACTCACTTGAGAGTACTATGTAAGCGTTATATCCTGTTATCCTTAAATACTTCACTTACTTGTGTTTACTAAAACTGACATTCTCCTACATAACCACAGTATACCTATCGGAACAGGGAAATCAACTTTGAGTGGGCCTATCATCCAATCTGCAGACCTCATTTAAATTTGCGATATATGATGTATGTAGTTTTTATGCTCACCCTTTCCTTTATGGTCCAAGATATCATCCAGGATTGTACGCGTCATCTATTTTTTGTCTGGAGCAGTTCCTCAGTTTTTCTCTCATGGTTTTTGGAGTATAGACCAACTTGTAGAAGGGCCCTTAGTTTGGGTTTGTTTGTTATTTCCTCATGATTAGATTCAGGTTACACATTTTTGCAAGAATGCCCCAGAAGTGATTCTGTGTTCCAAGAGCATCATAATAGAAAGTACACAATGTTGATGTGTTCCATATCTGGTGATGTTAATAACCTGCTTTGAGATATAATTCATAAGCTATAAAATTTACCCTTTTAAAGTGTAACCTTAGTGGTTTTTAGTATGTTCACAAGGTAGTGCAACTATCACCACTGATTCCAGAACATTTTATCACTCCAAAAATAAATCTCAAACCCTTTAGTAGTCATTCCCCTTTATCCCCTCCCCCCCAGCTCTGGCAACCACTAATCAACTTCCTGTCTCTATGGATTTGTCTATGAATTTTTTTTTTTTTGAGTCAGGTTCTCACTCTGTCACCTAGGTGGATGTCACAGTCACAACTCGCTGCAGCCTCAACCTCCTGGTCTCAGGCAATCCTTCCCCTACCCTCTCAAGAAACTGGAACTACAGGTGTGTGCCACCATACCCAACTAATGTTTTGATTTTTTACAGAGACAGCGTCTCACTATTTTGTGTAGGCTGGTCTCAAACTCCTGTGTCCAAGCGATTCTCCCACCTTGGCCCCCCAAAGTGTTGAGATTACAGGTGTGAGCCACCATTCCTGGCTTGGACATTTCATATAAATAGAATCATATGATGTGTGTCCTTTTGTGTCTGACTTCTTTCTCTTAGCATAATGTAATGTTGTAACATGTATTAATGCTTCTTTTTAAAAGTCAGAATCTCACTCTGTTGCCCAGGATGGAGTGCAGTGACACCCACTCACAGCCACCACAGGCTCCACCTCAGCATTCCAAGTAGCTGGAACTACAGGTGTGTGCCACCACACCCAGCTAATTTTTTGATTTTTTGTAAAGACGAGATCTTGCCAAGTTGCCCAGGCTAGTCTTGAACCCCCGGGCTCAGCAATCCTCTTGCCTCCATCTCCCAAAGTGCTGAGATTTCAGGTGTGAGCCTCCACACTTGGCCCATGCTTCATTTTTTTGTTGCCAAATGATATTCAATGTATGATGGTCAATTTTATGTCAACTTGCCTGGCCATGCTGCTCAGATATTTGGTCAAACATTATTCTGGATGTTTCCATGAAGGTATTTTTTAGATGAGATTAACATTTAAATGAATGGATTGACAGTAAAGATTCCCTTTGTAATCTGAATGGGCCTCATCCCAAACAGTTGAAGGGGTTACTAGG
>JAPVLO010003858.1:0-19740 GCA_027257055.1 Cephalopachus bancanus
CTATTGTTACAGATGTTTCAGGATTCTATTGTCTTTTAAAGTACTGCTAATAAAGAAATGAAAGTCTGAGAGACATCTTTTTAATTTATAGTTGGAGATGGTCTTAACTCAACTTGAAAAATTTGGAGGCCATGTTTATACTCAGCGTAGCGAGTACACACAAATAGCACAGCAAAGCACAGTTTTTGATTGCGTTATGCCCCAAGCAGGGGTCTTTCATTTCATTTTCATGCATCATTTACAAGTTGCTTCAGTGATTCCACAAAGTCAGCGTATCTCCCCAAGTTAACACAAAGTGAATTCAAAGGGAAGAAATACATTTTTTGATATCTAGGCAGGTTTGTTTTTGTCCATTGATTGCACTGAAAACACAAGTCAATCGGAAAGAAAGATTAATACTTTAAATAGGTGTTAGAAAGTGTGCAGATCTGCATATTGAGGACATGTTCACTGAGCTCATTTCAAGGCAACAACATGACAGAACCAAGTTTTGTATTCTAAATTTAGAACAGCAGTATGCCAGACTTTACATTATTCACATAAATATGTGTGAGGAAAAGCAGTTATGAATTTAATATTATTATTTCATTTTATTTAAATAAAAGTAATTTGAAAAATAAAACAGATTTTAAAATCAATTCAATAACCATACAAGATTTAAAGTTTCTACCTTTAGAAACATACACTGTATTAATTCAAATCTGTACTAAGCAACTGATAGAATGACATTGTCATTCTCTAATGCAAAGAAGACAAGGAGAGTAGTAGACACTATTATTTAGATACCTGAAGGAACATCTAGGGAGATCCTTGAAGCGAGGCAGTGTAGGTAGTATAGGTTAGTCATAGGTAGATGTACTTTTAATAGACAGTTTTTAATAAGAAATCATCTAGACATCTCGTTGGCAAGCCAAACCATCCTGCAGGCTGAAATGTAAATTCAATGTAAACTCCCAGTCCACCCTACCCTCTCAGTTTTCCAGAGGAAAATTCCATCAAGGTGATTCCTGGACCAGGAATCAAAAGCCATAGAAATGATAATAAGACCACCTTTTAGCTTATGAACTTTTGTATTCAAAAGATGGTAATCTCTCTAGAGGGATGGTGGTTACTTGGGCTCCTAGCATGTCAGTCATTGTGAAAATATATCAGGCCTTTTATCAAAAGCAAAAGCATGTTTGTTTGTTTGTTTTTCTCACTCACATCAGCTCTTTCTGACATGTCCCTCTATCTTTTCCTCCTCTTCTTTCGCTAATAAACTCTGTTTGAAAACTTTCCTGGCCACTCTAAAAATTATTTCAGAGTTGACTCAAAGAACCCATAAGTTTGCATCCAAACACACCCAAACATCAGAAGGACACGAAGAGATCTCAGCTCCAGATTTATGATTAGAATTTGTCAATGTATTAGTGGTATCTGAGCAATAGGATTGAATGAAATTAGACGAGAAAGGACTGCAGATAGAGAAAACAAGGAGATTTACAGCTAAATTCCAGTATATTCCAAGTATAGAAGTTTGATAAAAGAGGAGGTACACTAATGGCAACTGAAGTAAAATAGCCAGTTAAGTAAGAAAAGAATAAAGAGTAAGTGGGATTCCAGAATCAAAGGGAAAGAAGGAAGGAAGGAAGGAAGGAAGGAAGGAAGGAAGGAAGGAAGGGAGGGAGGGAGGGAGGGAAAAATGAAAGAAAAGAAAGAAATTATTTTAAGAAACAGTAAATGATCTGAAATTCTGCTTTTGACTGTTAGGTGAGAAGTGAGAATTAGATTTATGTGGTCAATAGACATGAAGACTAAAACAGATTCAATGAAGTAATAGAAACAATATCTGAGGGGTGCAGGTATAAGAGAGAATAAGTATAGTTAGTCAATAGAAGTAGTACTCACTGAAGAAGGGAACAGAAATATCAGATTATAACTTGAGGTATACTATGAGTTCAAGGGAGATTTTGTTAATGACCCATAATATCAAGGCAGGTTTAAGAAGGTAGAAAAAAATAATATGCCTTAAAGGGATCACAAAAAGGATTTAGAAAGGAACACACACAAAAGAATCACAGCAGCAGTCCCCAGCTTTTTGGCATTTGAGACCAGTTTCATGGAAGACAATTTTCCCATGGATCCAGGGGTGGAGGGGCGGTGGTTTCAGAATGATTCAAGCACATTATATTTATTCTGCACTTTATTTCTACTATTATATTGTAATGTATAATATAATTAAATAACTATACAGCTCACCGTAATGCAGAATCAGTGGGAGGCCTGAACTTGTTTTCCTGCAACTATACGGTCCCATCTGGGAGTGATGGGAGACAATGACACCCAAAGGGTGTTGCTTATATCCAGTCCACTCCAGAATCACGTTTTGGTTGCTGTCACTGCAGGAAACCCTGCTTCACAAAGATAGGATGTTGGAAATGGAAGCAGGCTTTTCAGTGCTGATCTGACAGGAGGTGGATCTCAGGCAGTCATACGAGCAATGGGTGCAGCTGTAAATACAGATAAATCTTCACTGGCTCACCTACCACTCACCTCCTGCTGTATGGCCTGGTTCCTAAAATGCCATGGACTGGCGTGAGGTTGCGGACCATGACTTACAGAAAAGGACCCATTCTGGAATGTTAAATACTAACAAACAATATGAAATCAGATAGATAAAAAACACTTGCTTTTGGAAAATCCAAAGTCAGAAACTTAAACATGTATGGATTTTAAGGCAGCCATGTTGAGGAAATAACACTCCAGGGACTGGAGAAAACTTATAAAGGAGTAGCCCCCTTGGAGATTTAGATGTCAAAAGGGAAATAAAGCAAGATAGATGAACTAAGGAAATGCAGAAAATTATAAAATCAGGTAACACTCTAATCTTCCCTTAACTATAAGAAAAGCAATGGAAGAAGTCATATCTCACCATAAGAACATAAACATTGCTCTTGAGTCAAGAAAGTATAATTATCTAACCAAAACCTTAAACCACATCTGTGTACAGCTGTTATGTCTGACTCCCAGATTATAAAAATAGTGACAGAAATATCAGATGACATCTGTATTAGTTCATTTGTACTGCCTTAGCAAAATATCTGAGACAGGATAATTTATAAAGAACAGAAATTTATTTCTCACAGGTTGGGCATCCACAATCCAGGTACTGTCGGTTTGCAGTAAGACCAACAGGTCCTTATAGCACTGCACAGCAACAGAGCAATACACTGAGAGAGCAGGGTTTGCAGCAAAGAGTTTAATGACTGGGGGGCAGTGAAGAGAGGGGAGAAAAATTTCAAATTCCTCAGCTTCCTGAGGAATTCTGGGATGGGACTTTTAAAGAGATTGTGGCGGGCAAGAGGTTGGATGATCAGGATCATTGATTGACCAGGGTAATGGGATGAAATCATCAGGATGTAGAAACTGCATTTTTGGTGAGTTGGCTCCTCATGGGGCCTTCAGACCAGCTGATGTCAGTAATCTCATTGGTGTGCAGGACCTGTAGAATGTCTCCAATAGAACATATCATTATGTTCAAGTTGCTATCCATAGAGGAGTTAAGGAGGTGCTATGATCTAGGGTCTACGTGATTCTAGGACAACAGGCACCAGACAACTGAGGAAGCAGGTCACTGAGCAACCTGGCCCAATGATTAATGCCAAATGTGCTGCTAGTTTGGCTATTTTCATTCCATCCCCTTCTTTCTTCCCTAATTCATTTTATAAAGTTTATAAGGATGGTGCCAGGTTTGATGTCTGGTGAGTTTGGTATCTAGGTGAGGACTGGTGTCCACTTCCTAGTTGGCACCTTGTTGCTGTGTCCTCCAGGGGGAGGAATGCTGTGTCCTTACATAGTGCAAGGAATGAAGGGGGCAATAAAAGGGTGAACTCTTTTCCTAAAATGTTTTAACAAGGGAACCTAATCCCATGCATGAGCCCTCATGACTCAATCACCACCCAGTGGCCACACATCTTA
Organism: Cephalopachus bancanus; assembly: GCA_027257055.1. Lineage (NCBI taxonomy): Eukaryota > Metazoa > Chordata > Mammalia > Primates > Tarsiidae > Cephalopachus > Cephalopachus bancanus. Next base: position 3,958 of record JAPVLO010003858.1, read on the forward strand.
ATATTGTTGTACTGATGATTAAATTTTCAGTATGAATTTTGGAGGGGCCAAAAGTCTTCAAACTATAGCAACACAAAAAAAATATTCTGGCTATCTAGTTCATCGTGAGTGCACTTTAGCAGTCTGTGTCTTTCAAATCATTTGTTCGCGTCATAAAAGTTATCCCGTTTTTAACCTAAAAGCATTCTTAATATTTCCAATCACTGTTTTTTCTCCATTGTTTTACTGCTTTTCAAATTCAGAGATTTCTGTTCTTATCATGATCACTTTTTTCATTGTTTTCTTTTGGTTATTTTATCAGAGATAGTAGTCAGTGCATTTAGGCAAGGGAAAAAAGCAAAAACTTACAACTGGGTGGGAAAATATAAAAACCTTTTCATCAAAATCATTAAAACTCCACTAAAAATCTGTTAGAAAAAAAAAATCCTTAGAATATGCAGTTAATATTCAAAACAACTTTATATTTATATTTATATATTGCAAAAAGTAGAAATTAAGATGTTAAAAGTGCTGCTTAAAACAAAATAAACATGACTTAGGAATAAACCTAACAAGATGTGTGCAAGACTTTTATGCTGAAAACAATACATTTAGTGATGAAACAACACAAAGACTTAACTAAATTGAGAGATATACTACATAAAGTAATTGGAAACTCACTATTGTTAAAATATTGTGCACTGGAACCAAACACCTTAGACTGGATAATTTATAAAGAACAGAAATTTGTTTCACAGTTCTAGAAGCTGGGAAGTGCAACATCAAAGCAAGGGCAGGTTGGGCCAGGCACTCTGGCTCATGCCTGTAATTCTGGCACTTGGGGAGTTCGAGACTAGAGGATTGACTGAGCCCAGGAGGTCAAGACCAGCCAGAGCAATATGGCAAGATCTCGTCTCTACAGTAAATCAAAAAATTAGCCTGACATGGTGGTGCTTGCCTGTCATCCCAGCTACTTGGGAGACTGAGGTGGAAGGACTGCCTGAACCCAGAAGGTCAAGTCTGCAGTGGTCATGATCGTGCCACTGCACTCCAGCCTTGGTGACAGAGTGAGAATCCAAAGGTCTGTCTCTCATGGATGGTGCCTTCTAGGAGTCCTCTCATGGTGGAAGATTGGAAGAGCAAAAGAGTTCAAGATGGCTCCTGCAGCCCTTTTGTGTAACTTTGATCCAGTGCAGATCCCTCATGATTTAATTACTTCCCTGAAGTCCCCACTTTTTAATACCTCCACAATGAGGATGACGTTTCAACATGAATTCTGAAGGGAACATGCATCTAAACCAGAACAGATATAACTTGTCTCAACTTACCTATGGGTTCAACTTGATTCTCATCCAAAATACAACAGTGGTTTTTAAGAAATCTACAAATTAATTTTAAAATCAGTGGTCCGAGATTATCCAAAACAATTTTGCAAAAGAAAACTATTTTACACCATGTATTTTAAATCTTACAAAGCTACTATAATCAAGGCAGTCAAAAAACAAAAAGCTACTGTAAACAAAGCTACTGTAATCAAGGCAGTCAGAAAACAAAAAGGCGTAGATAGTAATGGAACAAAATACATACTTTAGAAATAAACCCATATGTATATGCTCAATTTATTTAAGACAAAGGTGCTGAGGTAACTTATGTAGAATGGACAGTCTTTCCAATGAATTGTACTGGGAAAAAAGACACTTATGGGTAAAAAATGACTTTTACTAATACTTCACACTGTATGTAAAACTATTGATCATGAACCTAAGTGTAAATAATGCCTAAAATTTAAATTTTTTAATGGAAAAGTGTAAGAGAAAATATGTATAACCTGCGGCAAAATAAAATTTCTTATATGAGACTCCAAAAGCACATGCCAGGAAAAAAACAATAAGTTGAAGCTCATCAAAATTCAACACCTCTGGTCTTCCAAAGACTCAGTTAAGGGAATTTTAAAAAGCCATAGAGGGGAGAAAATATTTACAACATTTTTAACTTAAATAGACTTATATCCAGAATATATATATAATAATTTTCATATCTAAATATATGAAGAAAAAAATGAAAAACATTTTTTAAAAGAGTCAATAATTTGAATGAACACTTTAGAGTGAAAAGAGACAAAGGGTAAATTGTTGTGTAATCATGTGTGTACGGCGTTAGTCATTAGGAAAATGTAAATTTAAAGTGACACATTAGAAAAGTTAAAAGAAAATAACAAAAAAATTTGATAATACTCATTCCTGGAGGAGATGTGAAGTTACTGGTTCTCTTACACGTTTGGGTTGGTAATGCAACAATGTTTAGCCACATTGGAAAGCAGTTCAACAATATCTTACAATGTTAAACATGAACTCAACAAGTCACTCACTCCTAGATAATCACTTAAGATAAATGTAAGCATATATCCACACAAAGACACATACACAAATTTTAATAAAATATTTACTTATAATCATCAAGTATAAACAATTCAAATTTTTACAGTGACTGAGTAAATAGGTAAACAAATTGCAGTGCCTCCTGTACAATGAAATAACACTCAACAATAAAATGGAAGCAACTACGGATATATACAAACACATAAGTAAATCTGGAAAGTGGTATGCCAAGTAAAATTCCTACACTAAAAATGCATATTCAACTATTTCTTTTATGCACAACACTTGAAAAGGCAAAATTATAAAAGTAAAAAAAAAAACAGTGATTGGTGATTGCCAGGGGCTGGGCATAGGAGGAGGTAATTAATTACAAAAGGGCATGTCAGAAGATGAAGAAAAGATTCCATTTCTTGAATATGCTGATGGTTTCTTGACTGTATCATGGTTGTCAAATCTCATAGAACTGTAAACCTAAAAAGGGTGAAGTTATTTTATGTTAAATGTACTTCAATAAACCTGATGTAAAGTATGTATTGTGTGTATGTGTGTGTGTGTGTGTATATATATATATATGCATGTTTTAAAACATACTATATACATATACATGTATTAATATCTAAAGCTATATTAACATATATTTTGTATACATATATCAATATATATTTTAAACATACAAATACTAGGTCAATGTTTCCCAATTGGGCATACACATCACTGGGGATTTTATTAAAAATAAAAGTTCTGAAACAGTAGGTGTGTGTGGGCTGAGATTCAGCATTTCTAACAAGACCTCAGATGACATCTACAATGTGAGCCCATGAACCACTCTTTGTACAGCAAGGAATTAAGTTACACCTCAGTATAAATTAGATTGGGCCATATAGGGAGAGTTTAAAACAGAAAAATAATTTACGTAAATTATATTCCATAATTTAGAAAAGACCTTGAAATCGGGGGAAGTTAAAAATCTTTTCCAGAGACCCTATTTGGCACAAACCTTTTTGTGAAATAGAATCTGTGTGGAAGTATTTGTGAGTCAGTTAAAAGCTTATGGGCTTTGTCAGTTGATCTTGACTTATATAATCCCCCTTAATAGCCAAAAGGATCTGAATTTCCAAGTTTTTTTTTTTTTTGAGTTGGAGTCTCACTCTGTCGCCCAGACTGGAGTGCAGTGGCCGCTCCCGGCCACCGCAGCGTCGACCTGCTGGACTCCCGGCGATCCTTCCGACTCAGCCTTCCGAGTAGCTGGAATTACAGGCACGCGCTACCACGCCCGGTTATTTTTTTTTTTTTTTTTTAATTTATTGTAGAGATTAGGTCTCGCCTGCCCAGGCGGACCTCGAACCTGCGTGCTCAGGCAATCCACTCCCCTCAGCCTCCCAAAGGCGCGGGATTACAGGCTGAGCCACTGAGCCCTGCTCCAAGATTTTAATAATAAAATTCTTATGAAATTTTGTGTTCAAATCCACAGTCTTTATAAATACAATGAACCAGGATCGGTGAGTGGTTTGCCTGAACCCGCAGGTTCGAGACCCGCCTGGGCAACTTGGCGAGACCTCATCTCTACAAGAAATCAAAATTTAGCCGGGTGTGGTAGCGCGCGCCTGTAGTTCCAGCTACTTGGAAGGCTGAGGCGGAAGGATCGCCTGAGCCCAACAGGATGAGGCTGCGGTGGCCGGGAGCGTCCACTGCACTCCAGTGTGGGCGACAGAGTGAGACTCCAACTCAAAAAAAAAGAAAGAAAGAAAGAAAAAAAAAAACAGGTACAATGGACATAAAGTATTTTTTGTTTTTGTTTTTTTAATATCTTAAGCTTTAGAGACTATGTGATGGTTTAAGAATTAACTTTGGAAATAGCATAGCGTGCCCCTGAGCAGCTCAGCGATTGCAATTTCGTCATTGCTCTGGATTAGTGCCCCAAGAAAAGTTTTTATATTAATGCTTCCTTCTAAATTAACAAAGAAGATTTTTAAAATCCATTTATGGGAGAAAACTTTTACAGTGTCAAGTCATATTCCATTTCTAATTTTCCTGCATTTAGTTTATTGCAAAATGAGACCTTAGCAAATTAACATAGTAGACACCAGGATATAAATGGTTTAGCATAATTAACACCATATGTTAATCTTATCTAATTTCTTAAATCATATTAAGGATACAAAGTGTTTTCACAATATTAAAAAAAATATTTTTCCTAGGGGAATAGTTATAAAAACATCCTGTTCTCAATAGTTTATTTTCTAGGTTTCATACCTTATGTATAAGACATATTTTTAATGTACTCCTTTATCTTGGCCTTTTATTCATGGTAAAAATGAAAGTGAGGAATCTATATGATGTCACCAGAATAGTTTCACTCTATCTTGAGGGCATTTACGTTTATCACACACTTAAAGCCACTTTCATCATTTCTGTTTGTGCTGCAATCTTATCATAAAATTTGTTAATTTTTTCCAGTACCTAATTTCTTTTCAAATCATCTCCCCAAAACATAATACATAAAACTGGAAACTAAACTCCAATATCAAATGTCAACACTGATGCCGTTCACCAGCAAGAGTGACTATGTCAGACTTTGCTATCAGGCCAGAGACTTTTTCAATAATTTTTAACATCAAAATCTATCAAATGATTTATATTGTTAAGTAAAAAAAAAAAACGACTACTCTCCAGTCTTGTTCTTATAGCTGTCATGTGCTCAGTTGACTTAAATATGGAAATACCATAATGAATATTTTATGTACTATCTTATTAAAGAAAAATTGGATTGGCACTTAATTCTTGTTCAACAGTAAATGAGTGACTATGCTGCCTATTATAGGAGAAGAAGTGTATTGACTTTGCTTTCTGATCACAGTATTTTTGTAACTAAATTTTTATTGTTTATGCTTTTATTTGAGTCACAAGTAATTCCACAAAAGTTAATCATCTTGAATATTCTTTGATCTCAGATAAAATCTTAACATACAATATCTCTTTGAGAAGCACAACTGAAATGGGTTTTTATAATATATATCTACTGCCAAAGCTGAGCCAGTAGATCAGAGTTCTTGCTTCTCAATAGGAACTCACAACACTCTGGACTTAGCTCTTGTCATGTCTCATCAGTGAAACAAGGCATTGGTCAATACTTAGATTAGAAGCCCTTAAAGAAAATCAACAGGAATGATTGCTGGCGGCGTAGTAGATGGCACTACTTTCTCTGAGACAATTTTAATAAACACCATTGGCAGGAAGCTACTACTTTTAAAATATAGAACATAAAAACCACAACGTAGAATCATAAAATTACTTCATTTTCTTAGTTCCTTTGTCAATCAAGTGAATATGTCTAAGTTGCATTTTTTAACCACATGAAAAAAATACAAGACAGTTCACCTACAATATCCTTCTCTTCAAAAACAAAACAAAAAGAACACACACACACACACACACACACACACACACACACACACACACACAAAAACTTCTACCAGTCTCTGACTATTAGAAGCACATGGCAGATAATTCGATAATTTAACTGCAGTGAGAGATGCTCTTGCCTCAGTTCTTTGGCCACTTTTTCTTTTATAATATGCTTAATTAACATTCAATTTCATGAAGTTAGCAATAGAGCCCAAAGTATAAAAATATTCTCTTATTATGAATAATAGATGCAGAGACGATTTGGTTGGAAAAAATTCTTATACTATCTGTGGAAAACTTGAATTTTTGCAACTATTTATTTTACCACATCTTGTTTATGTTTAATACCATAAGAACCAGGAATAGTACATTTCCTCATTGAAGTTATGTCTGTAAGAAAGTCCTTACATTCTGTCAAAGTGTGTCTCCTTATAAATCCTAACCAAGTCGTATTGTGTCTGCCTCTTAAGACAACACAAAAGGCTAGTCCTCTTATATGTGACAGCCTTTCATATTTCATATTCTCTCAAAGTAAGTTTGTTTTATACAATAAAGTGTTTAACAGTTTTTACAAGACAAACCTGAGTTGATTCATCATTCTACTGTTGTTCTTTAAAATATCTTCCATTCATTCTATCTCCATGTTAAAGAGTTTCCTGTAATAGCAATCATTGGAAATGCCAGGATTTCCAAGAAATTATTTCCAAATACAGTTTTAAATCTTCCCTATGATCTAAAGGTTGGTGGTTCACCTCCTAAGATGGATTTGCCTCTAAAAAGAATAGATAGAACTGAGACAAGGATTTTATTTTTCCAGAATAAGATATCACTTTGCTTTAATAAATATAATATTGCTGTGATTAATTACAACTTAATTTCGTTCATTCATTAAAAGTATGCAAGGCTATATGCTAAGTTTGTAAGATATATAAAGAAGATTCAGTGAGCAATCCTGATGGTAAAAGATTATAGTCATTAAAAAACATAAAATATATTGACCAGGCACAACGGCACATGCCTGTAAATCTAGCACTTTTAGGAGATCGAGATGGGAGGATTGCTTGAGCCCAGGAGTTTGAAACCTTCCTTGGCATCATAGTGAGAACTGATCTCTACGATAAATAAAAACAGATAAAATAAATAATTTTCACAAACAAAACATAAAATATTTTAATTTTCACATACTATTAATTCCTTAAGGTCAATATCACAGTGATTTAGATAAGAAAAGATTATTTTTAAGGGGTGGTTAACTTTAAATTCTAGTGTTAAGAATTTTTTTTCGGGTTTTTTTTTTTTTTTTTTTTTTTTTTTTAAGACATGGGTCGGCCCCGCCTCCCGCGGCCCCGGCGCTCCCCTCCCGGGGCCCCGGCGCCCCCGCCTCCCGGGGCCCCCGGCGCCCCCGCCTCCCGCAGCCCCGGCGCCCCCGGCCCCCCGGCGCTCGGCCCGCACAGCTCATCACAGCCCGGCCTGAGAGGAGATCCACACAGGTCGGCTTCAAGGAAGGTCTGCAGGGATTTCTGCCAAATCTCCTGTGTCTGAGATTGTGCTGCTGGCTCGCGTGGGGCTTCTGTTGCCTGCTCGGAGGCAGGCAGCCATCTTGTTCCTGTCCGGCCCCACCCCCTCTGGGGCGAGCAGATGAGATAGCACCCCCTGCTGGCGACTCAGGTAACAACACCGAAACGGGAGAAATAAGCCTGATAAAGACATAGACCAAACTGCTGAAGGAAAGCTGACCTGAGCTGTCCTTCACAACATATCAGGGGCAATTGACTCTAACTGCAAACTAATTCACCGGCTTGAAAAAAAACTACAAATCAGACCTGAAAGGACATTGGATTTAAAACAAAAGGGTTCAGAGTGTGCTTCAGTGATTCTATTAGTTTAATGACTTAATTCTTTCCTACAGTATTTTTCCCCCTTTTTTTTCTCTTTTCCTTTTCCTTTTCTTCTCTTTTTTCTGTCTGTAAACCATGTCTTTGTATGAGGAACAACACACCAATAAGGTGGTTGGATAGCTGGTATGTTAGCATCACAATATGTTTTATTTGTGGTTGTATGAGAGTTGGTTCGACTGTAGCTGTGGTCCATCATTTTAGCTGTTTTAGTATAGACCTCTCTCTCTATTTGTTGGCACACTCGTTAGTTTCCTCCCTTACTTCTCTATCTCTCCACTCCCTCTTCAACCCACTATCTGCTCCATTCTCTCCCCCCTGCTAACCACATTTTTTTACAGGGAGTAAACCTACAGCCCCACTGCACGGACAGACTCCAGGGCAGGGGGAAAGTGGGTTCCACATTATCCACACCCTGTCAGCAAAAGCAGGACCTGCAGACAGATTTTGAATCACAGCTCTCCCCTTAAATACATCTCAAAACTGCAAAAAGGACCACCTCCAACCTACAGTGCAACTTCAAAATTGAACAAAGTAAGACGACATACATAAAGAATGGGAGATTGAATGAACAGAAGTAAAACCAGTCCCTTTACCCCTGAAAAAAAAATTTAAAAGAAGACGGTGACGTGGAGGGAAGGAAGAAGTAGGGAAGTGGAAAAACCGCACAAATGAAGAAAAACCAAAAGAAGACTATAGGGCTTACACAGACCCCGGGGAGATCAGACAATGAGAAAACAGATTCTGGAACACAGACAATGAAGACTCCCAGAATGACTGGCTACATGCAACAAACCCAGACATCAAAACATTAATGGAGAGAATTAAAAAAATTGAGGAGAGACAAGAGGAAAATAGGAAGGAGCTGTTGTCAGAAATGACAGCAGTAAAGAATACTGTGATGGAAATGAACAACAGACTAATAAGCATGGAAAGCAGAAACCAAGCAGAAGAAAGAATCTCAGAGCTCGAAGACCAAAACACAGAACTAACCCAAACTGTCAAAAGCATAGAAAAGAAGCTCAAAAAGACAGAACAAAACCTGCAAGAGATGAATGATCACTTCAAGAGCCCAAAACCTGAGAATAATTGGGCTTCCTGAGGCAGAAAGAGAAACAGAAGCCACACTGGAACAAACATTCCATGAAATCATTCAAGAAAACTTCCCTCATCTCAGTAAAGATGAAAAAATTCAAACACAAGAGATTCAGAGAACCCCTGCAAGACAACAAACGAGAAGACCAACTCCCAGACACATAATAATTCGCCTAAACAAAGTAGCTATGAAAGGAAAAATCCTAAAGGCAGCAAGAGAAAAAGGCCAGACTACCTACCGGGGAAAACCAATCCGAATAGCAGCAGATTTATCCACAGAAACCCTTCGGGCCAGGAGAGCCTGGAGCCCTATCTTCAAAGTACTAAAAGAGAAACAATTTCAACCAAGAATAACCTACCCAGCTAAACTAAGCTTCATTAGTGAGGGAGAATTAAAATCTTTTCCAGACATCCAATCCCTAAGAACCTACGCTGCCACCAGACCACCGCTACAAAAACACTCAAGAAAGTACTGAACACAGAAGAAAAAAAAAAAGAACATCAACATTCTTCACAAGAGTACAGGCAAAAGATTAAAAACACACCTGAACCAACCCCAAAACCAAAGAAAGACAACAAATAAACAGTAACAACTCTGTAAGAACTTTATGACAGGGATCAACTCTTGCATTTCAATTATTAGCCTAAATGTGAACGGACTAAATGCACCACTGAAAAGACATAGATTGGCAAAATGGAAAAAATATCATCAGGCAACAATCTATTGCCTTCAAGAGACTCACCTCACTAGAAAGGACACCCACAGACTCAAGGTAAGAGGATGGGAAACAGTCTTTCAGGCAAACGAAATACAAAAGAAAGGAGGAGTAGCCTTTCTTAATTTCAGACAAAATATCCTTCAAACTATTAAAATAAAAAAGATACAGAAGGTCATACATAATGATAAAAGGTTCAATCCATCAACAAGAAATATCTATCCTAAACTATATGCACCCAACATAGGTGCACCAACCTTCTTAAAGCAACTTCTTGGAAAACTAAAAAAGATATTGACTCTACCAACATAACTGGGGACTTTAATACCCACTCACAACCCTAGACAGATCAACAGGACAAAAAATCAGCAGGAGATCCGGAACCTCAATGTGACCTTGGACCAAATGGACTTAATTGATACTTACAGAACACTCCATCCAAAGACCACAGAACACACTTTTACTCATCACCACATGGAACATATTCTAAGATCGACCACATACTCGGCCATAAATCAAGTATAAGCAAATTTAAAAGGACCGAAATTCTACCAAACACCTTCTCGGACCACAGTGGAATAAAATAAATATTGACACCAACAAAGTCCCCCAAAACCCACAAAGACATGGACACTAAACAGCATGATGCTAAACAACTCCTGGGTCAATGACGAAATCAAAACAGGGGTCAAAAGATACCTGGAAACAAATGAAAATGAAGAAACATCTTACCAAAATCTCTGGGATGCCCTGAAAGCTGTAGAAGAGGGGAATTTTTATCCCTACAAACACACATGAAAAAATGGAAGGAACAGAAATTCACAATCTAACAAGCCACCTAAAGAAGCTGGAAAAGCAAGACCACAAAAACCCTAATTTCAGCAGAAGAATCCAGATCACCAAAATAAAAGCCCAAATCCAGGACATAGAAGACAAAAAGATAATTGAAAAAATCAATGAAACAAAAAGCTGGTTCTTCGAAAGAATAACAAGATCGATGGTCCCCTAGTTAGACTGACCAAAAAAAAAGAAAAAAAAAACAAATAAGCATAATCAGAAACACAAAAGATGAAGTCACATCTGACCCTGAAGAAATACAAAAGATCATTAGAGACTACTATGTACACTTGTATGGAAACAAACTTGAAAAACCCCAAGGAAATGGAGGACTTTCTGACATCACACAATCTACCTAGGTTGGAACAAGAAAAATTGAGTCCCTAAATAGACCAATTACAATCAAGGAAATCGACTATGTAATAAGAAAACTTCCTACAAAAAAAAGCCCTGGTCCAGATGGCTTTCCAGCAGAATTCTACAAGACATTCAAGGAGGAGCTGATACCAATCCTACTGAAGGCATTCCAGGCGATAGAAAAAGATGGAACCCTCCCCAAATCATTTTATGAAGCCAACATCACACTGATACCCAAGCCAGGTAAAGATCCAACAAAGAAAGAGAACTACAGGCCAATATCTTTGATGAACATAGATGCTAAAATTCTCAACAAAATCCTAGCAAACAGGATTCAACAATACTTTTCAAAAATCATTCACCATGACCAAGTAGGCTTCATTCCCGGCATGCAAGGCTGGTTCAACATTCGTAAAACCATAAATGTAATTAAATACATCAACAGATGTCAAAACAAAAACCACATGATCATATCATTAGATGCAGAAAAAGCTTTTGATAAAATCCAGCACCCCTTCTTGATAAAAACCCTTGAACATCTAGGCATACGGGGGAAAATACCTCAAAATAATAAAAGCCATCTACGAGAAACCTACAGCCTGCATACTCCTAAATGGACAAAAATTGGAACCAATTCCCCCGAAAACTGGAACTAGACAAGGATGCCCACTCTCCCCTCCTGTTCAACATAGTATTGGGAAATCCTGGCTAGAGCAATCAGAGAAGACGAGGCAATCAGAGGTATTCAAATAGGAAAAGAGGAAGTCAAGTTATCTCTCTATGCAGATGATATGATGGTGTACCTTGAAAACCCAAGAGAATCTGTTAAAGGCCTCCTTACATTGATAAAGGCCTTTGGCAAAGTCTCAGGATACAAAAAAATGTACAAAAGACAATCGCATTTCTCTACACCAATAATAAACAAACAGAAACCCAAATAAAAAACACAATTCCATTCACAATAGCCACAAAAAAATGAAATACCTTGGCATCTTCCTAACCAGAGACGTGAAAGACCTTTACAATGCAAATTACAAAACACTGCTCAAAGAAATCAAAGCTGACATGAACAAGTGGAAAAATATCCCATGCTCATGGATCGGAAGAATCAACATTGTGAAGATGTCCATCTTACCTAAGGCAATCTACAAATTCAATGCAATACCCATCAAATTACCAATAACATTCTTCGCTGACCTAGAAAAAACAACACAGGAATTCATATGGAAACACAAACGTCCAAGAATAGCCAGAACAATCCTCAGCAAAAAAAAAAAAGCAGGGGGTATCACAATACCAGACTTCAAACTTTACTATAAAGGGTACAATCATCAAAACAGCTTGGTATTGGTACAAGAACAGGCATATAGATCAATGGAACAGAATTGAGATTCCAGAAGCAAAACCCCAATTCCTCAACCAACTCATCTTCGACAAAGCCCCCACCACCTACCAATGGGGTGAGGAAACCTATTCAGTAAATGGTGCTGGGAAAACTGGTTGACCACATGTAGAAGATTGAAACAGGACCCCTATCTATCCCCCTGCACAAAGGTTAACTCCAAATGGATCAGAGACCTAAATGTAAAACCTCAAACCATAAGAACATTAGAAAAGGAAGGAAATACTCTCATGGAAATCGGAACGGGCATCCAATTCCTGTACAAAACCCGAAACTCACAGGACTTAAAAGAGAAGATAGACAAATGGGACCTTATTAAACTGACAAGCTTCTGCAAAGCCAAAGAAACCATCAAGAGAGTAGGGAGACAGCCTACAGACTGGGAAAAAGTATTTGCAAACTCTAGGTCTGACAAAGGCTTAACATCCTGGATCTACAAGAACTGAAACGTACTGAAAAGAAGAAAACAAGCAACCCCATTATAAAATGGGCAAAAGATATGAACAGACACTTCACAAAAGAAGACATTCGAGCAGCCAACAAACACATGAAGAAATGCTCAACCTCACTAATCATCAGGAGATGCAAATCAAAACCACACTGAGATATCACCTAACTCCCGTCAGAATGGCAATTATCAACAACTCAAAAAATAACAGCTGCTGGAGAGGCTGTGGTGAAAAGGGAACACTTCTACACTGTTGGTGGGAGTGTAAGCTAGTGCAACCTCTGTGGAAAGCAGTGTGGCGATTCCTGAAAGCTCTAAATATTGACCTTCCTTATGACTCTGCAATCCCCCCACTGGGAATATACCCTGAAGAACACAAATCACTCTATAAAAAAGATACCTGTACACGTATGTTTATCGCAGCGTTATTCACAATAGCAAGAACCTGGAAACAACCATGCTGCCCATCAAAAAGGACCTGATTAAAAAAATGTGGTACATATACACGATGGAATATACGCAGCCCTGAAAAAAAAAAATCATGGATTTCGCAGCTACCTGGATGGAACTAGAGTCTATAATACTGAGTGACCTCTCACAGAAACAAAGATCAAATATCACATGTTTTCACTCATATAATGGACCTTGAACATCCAATGTAATACTATAAGAAAATGACTGATGTACTGGGAAATTATGGGGGGGATGGGATTAACAGTAGCTAATATCTATCTGGACTGGGAAAACACCTCTTATCAATAGGGTGCCTGAATGAAACGTAATTGTACACCTAACCCTTAACTGTCCCCTACAAAACGATAATAAAAAATACTGATCATAAAAAAAAAAAAAAAAAAAAAAAAAAAAAGACATGGGTCTTGTTATGTTGCTCAGGCTGGGCTCAAATCCGGGGCTCAAGCAATCTATCTTTCCATCTCTGCCTTTCAAATAGGACTATGGGCATACACTAGCCCATAAGATTTCTATACAATTAACATTTGAACCATTTTACATTTCTTTTAAGCAGTAAGAGCCTTTCACTTTGGTAGTAAATTATGAAAACTGAATTCTTTGTTGTAAAAGGAAGAACATTTAGAGTGTACTATAGTGTATTGTGTTTTGGTACTTTTTAAAATCATCATACTGTCCTAAATACAGAATATTTTAGTAAATATAATATTATTACATTACATTCGGTATAATACTTTCACTCTGTAGCTACTGAGATGCTATTGATGCTGATAATTGGACTGGCCCTAACAAACCTTTGAAATTTATAATATAAGCAAACAAAACCAAAATTTTATTGAGTAGATACCATGTGTCATCCAGGCATTCAAGCAAGTAGATCTGCATTCATTCTTTTCAAAAAGCTTGCAAAATAGATATTAGTCCCAACATGACAAGAAAGTAATACAATTTTAGGTGTGTTGAATCATTGACTTTGTCTCACAGCTAATCAGTTTAAAACCCTGTTCTGAAGTGATTGTAGACAGGCATATGTTAAATGTTTTATACTCTTCAGATAATATTTTCATTTTCATGCTTGCCGAAATTGCTTATCTTGCCAGAAGAACTGGGAAATTTTGGGATATGTGACCAGAGAAGAGCTATTTACAGTTATTTCCCCAAACACAATTATTATAATAGTCAGCATTTGTATTTAATAGGCGAGAGGCTTAGGAAAGGTGTATATTATGGGCATTTCTCTTTTTCTAGAGTTTCTGAAAAGGGTGTAATTGTTTAGTCTTTTCTTTAAAAAGAAATCTGAAACATATATCATCCCAAGTAGATTGGAGGCTTGACTCAGATTCTATACTTAAGCAACACCCAAAAAGAAATTACTAGAAAGCTTTAATGCACAGATTTTAAAAATTCAAATGGTAGTTATGAGAATAGAAGTAGGAAATTGGTATAGCCTTAGGTTTTGCTTTCTTTAATGTATTAAGATAATGAAGTTAGTGTCTTATGTTTCAGGAAAATGGATGATGACATCCACTATTGATCTCTTGGCAGTTTGAGAACAATATTATAATAATCCATACCAGTCAGCTTGACCTTTTACTGATTTGGTCTTTACTTTGAGTGGGAGGAAAAAGGAGGAACAAAATAAAGGTTTCTATATGAGTCAGGGATAGCATAGAAATTGCCACATCCCTGGACTTTCTTATTATTTATCATTAAAGCACAGTGATCCATCAGGCCATTAATCTCATCAGATACCTGTAAAATCAAGAAGACAGGCCATGGTGAAGCTTCATAGAATCTGTTCAGCAATAAACTGTAAACCTTTCTCAAGGTCTGTATAAGAAAACGGGTCTTAAAAGCAAGAAAAGGGGTTGCAAGTATCTGTCACAGCTCAAATATCACCTCTGTAAAGGTTTCTGGGATCTTCCCACTTAAAATCAATTTCTCCTTCCTGCATATGGTACCTCTATTATAGGTCATGGATTATAACCATAGAATGTTATGATTCTGGGAAGGTACTTGAGAATTAAGTGATGGCTAATGCCACAATGCTCTTTAGAGGAACAGAGAACTTTCTAGAACATCTGTCTCCTCCCTTAGGTTACTTTTACTGGACATTAAACCAAATCATCCCAACTATCTTTGTAATTTATACTTCATGTCTCAGAATACAAGTGTATAAAATTGCCTAGGCAAAAAAAGCTAATCAGTGGAGGAAAAAAAAAGACAGTAAGAATAATGACAATGCTGCAGTAAACATGGAAGTGCAGGTATCCTTTTGATAAACTGATTTCTTTCCCTTTGTAAAAATATCCATAATGAGATTGTTGGATGGGATGGTACATCTAATTTTAAATTATTGATAATACTTCATAGTGTTTTTCATAGTGACTATACTAATTTATATTTCCATAAACAGTGTCTAAGAGTTCCTGTTTTTCTGCATCCCCACCAGTATCTGTCATTATTATTATTATTTTTATTAATGACCACTTTAACTGGGGTAAGAGGGTATCTCATTGTGGCTTTGTTTTGCATCTGTTGATGATTAGTGATGTTGAACATTTTTTCATATACCTGTTGGCCATTTGTATGTCTTCCTTTGAGAAATGTTGCTCATGTCCCTTGTTTAATTTTTAATGGAATTGTTATTATTTCTTTTCCACTGCAGAGTAGTTTGAATTCCTTGTATATTCTGAATATTTGTCCCTTATCAGGAGAATATTTTGCAAATACTTTCTCCCATTGTCTCATCATTTTGTTGTTTCTTTTTTTTTTGAGTTGGAGTCTCACTCTGTCGCCC
>JAPVLO010003859.1:0-21033 GCA_027257055.1 Cephalopachus bancanus
AGAAAGAAAAAGAAAGAAAGAAAGAAAGATAATAGTATCAAGATAATGAAAAACGTATATATTGATAATGGAGTCTTCAAGAAGACTACCAATCCTAAAAGTGTCTACATCAAACAACAGATCTTGAAAATACATAAAAATAAGATCTGGCCGGGCTTGGTGGCTCAGCCTGTAATCCCAGTGCTTTGGGAGGCTGAGGTGAGTGGATTGCCTGAGCCCGCGGGTTCGAGACCCACCTGGGCAACTTTGTGAGACCTCATCTCTACAATAAATCAAAAAAATTAGCCAGAAGTGGTAGCGCACACCTGTAGTTCCAGCTACTTGGAAGGCTGAAGCGGGAGGATCACCGGAGCCCAGCAGGTCGAGCCTGTGGTGGCCGGGACCAGCCACTGCACTCCAGTCTGGGTGACAGAGTGAGACTCCAAGTCAAAAAACTAAAAATAAATAAGATCTGATAGGACTGAAAAGAAAACAAGATATCCACAGTTATCGTGTCAAACTTCATCATTCCTGTCTCTGTAACTGACAGAACACATTGGGCAACAGCATAGTTAGTATGTAAAAGACTTTAAAAACACTATCAATAAACTTGATCCAAGCTAGAGAATACCCTGTTAAACAATAGTCAATACACTTTTAAAGTCAACGTGAACAATTATCATAATACTATAAAAAGGGTTTGGCAGTAGTGGGAAACTGGGGGGGGGGAGGGACACACCTCATCAACAAGGGTACCTGCATAATGAGCATTTGTATATCTAACCCTGAATTGTACCCCACATCTTAAAAATAAAGGTTAAAAATCATTGTCATACTGAAAAATAAATAGATAAAGCAAACATCAAGCCAGGCACAGCCTGAGCAACAATGAGACTCGGACTCAAAAAGAATATAAATAAATAAATAAATAAAAATCAACATGAAACATTTGCCATGATAGATCATAATCTGGGCCATAAAACAAATGTAAATACATTTTAAAGTACTAAAATCACACAAATTATATTTTGTGACGACCATGTTATTAAAGCAGAAATCAATAATCAAAAAAGATCTTTAAAAATTTCAATTAGGCCAGGCTCGGTGGTTTAGCCCAATCCCAGCACTTTGGGAGTCTGAGGCAAGTGGATTGCCTGAGCCTGTGGGTTTGAGACCAGCCCAGGTAACTTGATGAGACCTTATCTCTGCAATAAATTAAAAATAAAAAATAGCCAGGCTTGATAGTGCACAACTGTAGTTCCAGCTACTTGTAAGGTTGAGGCAAGATTGCCCAGCAGGTTGATGCCGGGGTGGCCGTGAGTGTCCCACTGCACTCCAGCCTGGGCGACAGAGTGAGACTCCAATTCAAAAAAAAAAAAAATTCCAGTTATTGAAACAACACATTTCTAAATAAGCCATATGTCAAAAAAGATCGAGACCTCATCTCTACAATAAATTAAAAAAAAATCAGCCGGGCGTGGTAGCGCGTGCCTGTAATTCCTGCTACTTGGAAGGCTGAGGCGGAAGGATCGCTGGAGCCCAGCAGGTCAAGGCTGCGGTGGCCGGGAGCGGCCACTGCACTCCGGTCTGGGTGACAGAGTGAGACTCCAACTCAAAAACAAACAAACAAAAAAATTTAGGAACTATTTGCAACTGAACAAATGAAAACATAAAATGCCAACTCTGTGGAACAAAATTCAAGCAGTTTTTAGACTTAAAAGTCTATATTTAAAAGATGTATATAAATTAAAATATAGGATTCCAGCTTAATTAGGTAGAAAAATAGTGAATTTCATTAAAAGAAACAGAATAGAAATGTAGATCAACAGAAGAAAATCGAAGGTCCAGAAATGAGCATATCTTTTGATCTTTTGAAGGGATTTCAGACTTAGAAACATATGATGTTGGAATAATTGCACCTCTCATGCAAAAAAAGTATCTTGATCCTTGTTTTGTTTTTTTGATTTTGGTTTTGAGTTGTAATCTCACTGTTGCCCAGGCTGGAGTGCAGTGGCATGCTCATGGCCACCACAGCCTTGATCTGCTTGGCTCAGGCAATCCTCCCACCTCAGCTTTCTAGGTAGCTGGAATGACAAGCGTGCCCCACCACACCCAGCTAATTTTAAATTTATTGCAGAAACGAGATCTTGCCAAGTTGCCCAGGCTAGTCTTGAACCCCGGGGCTCAGTCAATCCTCTTGCCTCTGCCTCCCAAAGTGTTGTGATTATAGGCATGAGCCACCACATTCAGTTTTGACCTTTATTTTGAATCATATTATTTTAAAAAAAAAAACTATTACAAACCTAAGTGTAAAACTTAATGCTATAAAGTGTTTAAATGAAAACATCGGAAACCTGGGTAAGGAAAAACTTGTTAGGTAAGAGTAAAAAAATTTTTTAAAAGATACATTGATTTTCAGCAAAACTAAGATAATTCAGTTTATTAGAAGACACTTTAAAAAATAAACCACAGAAGAAGAGAAAATATTTGCAAAACTCATATCTGTGAAAGAATTGGAATTCATTCCATGCAATCACACTCTCAATAATAATTAAAAATAAAAACTCAATAAAAAGTGGGCAAAAGGCGGGAGCAGTGTGGCTCATGCCTATAATCCCAGCACTTTGGGAGGCCGAGGTGAGGGGAATGCCTGAGTCCACAAGTTCGAGAACAGCCTAGGCAACTTGGCAAGACCTCATCTCTACTATAAAAATCAAAAAATTAGCCGGGTGTGGTAGTGCGCAGCTGTAGTTCCAGCTATTTGGAAGGCTGAGGGGCAAGGGTCGCCTGAGCCCAGCAGGTTGACACTGAGGTGGCCGTGAGCTTGCCACCGCACTTCTGCCTGAGCAACAGAATGAGAATCCAACTCAAAAAAAAGTGGGCAAAGATTTGTATAGACATTTTATTAAAGAAGCCGGCACGATGGCTCACGCATGCAATTCCAGCACTTTGGGAGGCAGAGGCAAGAGGATTGTCTGAGCCCAGGGGTTCAAGACCAGTCGGGGCAACTTGGCAAGATCTCATTGCTACAATAAATCAAAAATGTAGCAGGGCAAAGTGGCATGCACCTGTGTTCCAGCTACTTAAAAGGCTAGGCGGAAGTATTGCCTGAGCCCGGGGTTGAGCTGGGTGACGGGAGTGATTCCCCCTTGGGTCCTTCAAAAAAGAAGTGATATGAGTGGAAGATAAGCATACAAAAAGAAAGATGTTTGACATTATTAGTCATTAGAGAGATTCAGATTTTTCATGAAAAGTAATGATACAATAACTGTTTTAAAAGAATTAGATAAGGAAGATATGGAACAGAAAAATTCAAATCCATATATATTGAAAATAGAAACATAATTTTTAATAAAATATACAGAACACCGAATCCAGAAATATGCTTAAAAGGATAATATTAATATTCAACATTCAGAATATGGTCACCAGGTGACAACATGTACTTCATTTTTATATAGCTCCCAAGGATTAATTTTGCCACCAAATGACTCTGCTCATGTGCCTATTATGAAAATAAGTACCTCCTAGAGGTTTTCTGTTTGGTATTGAATTATCCAAAATGAAGACTGCATGTGTCTTGGGACAAAGTTATACAACTGCAAACCCCTCTCCCAATTACTTTTAAATAATTTGATGTTCCAAACTTTTTTTAAAAACCTTGAAAATAGTCATTCCAGAAAAGCAAAGTCAGAGATTCTTTGACTTTCCTACATTTGTTTTACCAGTTAATATTGATTTCATCTTAGATTATACTTGTTGGGGTTGGGTGTAGAAAGGTGTTGAATGCTTAGGGCCTCATTCTGGCTTTGCTGTTGAAGGCTTTGCAGAGGATTGATAACACAATGCATTTGCACCTGTTTTGATCTTTGCGAAAGGTCCTTTCAGAAATATACTGCTTTTCTAATAAAAAGAGTTAGCATATTACTTTGTACAACTTTCTTAGCTTTATGCAGGCAAGATTATGAAAACACTTTTTACCCAGGCTAGATTATCATAACTCCTTCCTAAAAGAACCAAAACATTTTACCCACTAGGAAGCTTTTCTGACCACAGAGAAGTGACTACCTCATTTACTCAAAAGTCAGATTTGTTCTTCCTCTATTCTCTTTTTTTTTTTTTTTTTTTGAGTTGAAGTCTCACTCTGTAGCCCAGACTGGAGTGCAGTGGCCGCTCCCGGCCACCGGGCCTGCTGGGTTCCGCGATGCCTTCCGCCTCAGCCTTCCAAGGTAGCCGAATTAAAAAGGCATCTACCACTTCCGTTTTGATTTACTGTAGATGAGGTCTCGTGCCCAGGCGGGTTCGAAAAAACCCCCAGCCTAGGAATCAAACTTTTTAAAAAATCAAAACTTTACCCACAGGCTTTCGGGAACACAGGAATGAAACCCAAACCAAAGTCAGGCTTTTTCCTCTATTTTCAATTAAGTCTAGAGCCTAAAGCCTCCAGGTCTAGGCAATTGCCAATTCAGAAGCAAGAATTCAGGGACCCTCTCACTTGCCTTTGTCATTTATTTATCTGCAGAGCCAGCAGCACTGAGTCTCAAGACTCACTCAGCTCCTGCAGCGCCCACCTCATTCCCATTAAGGCTAACAGGCGCTACCCATGCACAGTGACCCAGGAGAAATTGGATGCAAGATAAATGCTGCATAAAAAGTCCTACTGTGAATGTGGACTCTGAGCCCTCTACAGGATTTCAGTAATTAGAAGGGAAATAAACCCTAAGAAGCATTTTCTCTCTCTGCAAAATGCTAATCAACAATGCACCAAAGATTTAAAAAACATACTTTTAATAACACAAGCAGTATTATCAAACAAGAAGAGGAAATTGTACTCTATAAAGAGTCATGAAAGCTTTGGAAGCCCAGGAGGAAAAGAATAAAATCTACAAAAAAAAAAAATGAACAAAATTATAAAATTTATAAGGAAGCTATTTAAAGAAGAAATGGTCATAGAAAATACAAATGACAATCACAGGATATTTTGAACATCGCTGGGGTTCCTTTTGGATCTCAAATCTGCATACTAGAAAATTTCATTTATTTATTGACCTCTGCCTTTGAAAATTCCCTCCAAGCTCCCTCTCACAGGATTAAGAAGGGCAGGAGGCAAATGAGACCTCAAATTTCCAGGACTTCCAGAGACCCTTTTAATTCTATCTTCAGTTTGACTTGACCTACAGGATATAGTTTCATGATGCTAGCACAGCTGTGTTTAATTTATTATTACCTCTCTTCCTGGATTAAAGATAACACAACTGTTATGTCATTACCTCATTGTCTATTTCAAAATAGATACCAATTGCCACTCTCATCTTCTTTTTAGAGAAAATATCATATGCCCACAACTTTGACATAATAGTTATTTGAGTCAACACCATTTGTTTCAGAAAACGTAAACCTTGCAAACCATAACCAAAGAGTGTGTTGCATCTATAAAGTAGGTAATCTGCGCACATAAAACAATTTCTAGAGCATTGCTTGCAACCCAGACTGCCTCATATAAATTTTTGGTAATGCTTAATTCAGTATGATATGCTAAGGTTTACTAATTCAGAATTCCTAATAATTCAGACTAGGTAAGACTTTTGTTTATTCATCAAATTTCATTCAATATGCATTACTTGTTTGGCACCCTGCTAAGAATTAAGAAAAAGTAGGGAACCAAGCAGACCCAACGTCCACTCCCACAGAGGGTAGAGGCTACTGCAAGTGCTATGAAGGAAACATATAGAGCACTATATGAGTCTTAGTCCACACAAAAGAAGAGAGATGGGAAGATGGGAAGGGTATTAAGGAATTTGAACTGACAGAACTGGGCAATTGGACATAGAGTTAATTTGAGAAAATGTGCCAAGAACAAGTCCTGAATTTCTGATTTAAGTTTACCCAATTAAGTTGATAGTGTAAAACATTTTAGAGATGGTGATTAAATAATTTTTAAGTTTACTGATAAACATACAATTATATTATAAGATTTACCCATAATGCCAGAGACTTTACTGTGTCCAGGTAAATGATATTCCTAAAGTTTAGCAGTCTTCACTTCAAAATTACACAAAATTTAAAAAAATCTTTAGCCCATAATGCAATGCTACAAAAATAGTATATAAAGTATAGTAACAATTAAGTAAAATGCAATCTTTTATAGCACAAATTAACTGAAGGATGTGTTTAGAATCCATAATCAATTCTAGTCATTTAAAACTACTGAGTTTTATCTGGAAATGAAAACAAATCATATAATAGTCCAAATATTTAATACCATAACACAATGAATATATTTATCATAATACATACATGGAAATCAACATTAGCAGTAAATATTCATTTTCTTTTAAAATGGTAAGGAAAACTGTAAAATATGTATGGATATTGGTTTTTTCTGGAAATTTGAATTGACTTGTGGGTAGGAATGTGACAAAAGTTACCATCAGAAGTGATCTTTGGAAAGATCCACTGGGCACGGTAGCTCACCCTTGTAATCTCAGCACTTTGGGAAGCAGAGGCGAGAAGATTGCCTAAGTCCATGGGTTCAAGACCAACCTGGGCAACATGTGAAACCTCATCTCCGTCATAAATAAATTAAAAAAAAATAAGCCGGGTGTGATGGTGCATGCAGGTACTTCCAGCTACTTGGAAGGCTGAAGTGGAGGGATCGCCTGAGCCCAGCAGGTCAAGGCTGCAGTGGCCGTGAGCATGCCACTGCACTCCAGCCGGAGTGACAGAGTGAGACTCTGGCTCAAAAAAAAAAAAAAATCCATCAATGTCCTCTGCTGGCTCTAGCTACATTTTCCACTACAAATCATGCTTGACTATACTCCTGAAATATCTCTTCCTCTGGAGTATACAACCCTGTTCCATGCAATTTATAAGATTTTCATAACATCAAACAGCTTCTGACAAAATCATTTTTCATACGTCTATTACGAACCCCACCATGCTATCTGGATCATGTAGCTTGGGTCATTAGGACGCATCTCCCATTTCCGCATCTTGGCATAATATACTATTGTCATGCCCTAAAGGAGACTATCCTTTTGTTACTGGGGCAACGTGATTACAAAATGGATGATCATCGATAGCAAGATTCTTTTTTTTTTTTTGAGTTGGAGTCTCACTCTGTAGCCCAGACTGGAGTGCAGTGGCTGCTGCCGGCCACCGCAGCCTCCACCTGCCGGGCTCCGGCGATCCTTCTGCCTCAGCCTTCCGAGTAGCCGGAATTACAGGCATGCGCTACCACGCCCGGCTAATTTTTTGATTTATTGTAGAGGTGAGGTCTCGCTGCCCAGGCGAGTCTCGAACCCGCGGGCTCAGGCAATCCACTCACCTCAGCCTCCCAAAGGCGCGGGATTACAGGCTGAGCCATCGAACCCGGCTGATAGCAAGGTTCTTTCAGAACTATCCCAAGCGTCTGGATGCCTCTGGTGTTTATACTCCCAAATAAACAAACTTCCACTGTATATCAGCACAGATTATATTGAAAGCCTTTGTGAACTCAGCACTGGGAAATGGTTCCTGTCCTGAAGAGCTAATGAACTATCTGAAAAGCCAAGACTAATGCACGTAAAACAGCAGTAAACATTCTAGCTGTACTAAATCAAGCAGCAGGACCTTTAAGTTATACAGGAGTTCAGGGAAACAGACTGGGATCCTGTCATGGGTACGTCAGTCAGGGCTGGTTGTAAATAACAAGGGCAGAAAAATCTATCAAGACTAAAGTAGGAGGAAAAGCTATTTCTATCTAATTCTCTCTTCCCAAACCTAAAGAAATCCAAGCCACTAAAGAATTGTTAAAAGAGTCTATTATCGCTTCTTGGACTTTTGGCTAAGATCAAATGTAACTTCTGTTCTTATAAGTTGAAAAGAATCCATTGGAAAAAAGTAGGGTGATAATGATGAGTCCATGCAGGTTCATCAGTTGTAACAAATGTACCACCTTAGTGGGGGGATGTTGAAAACAGGATGGCTGTGCATATGGGGGGCAGGGGACAGATGGGAGCTCTCTGTACCTTCTGCTCATTTTTACTGTGAATCTAAAACTGCTCTGAAACAATAAAGTCTATTTCTTTAAAAAATTTATTTTAACGTCATTTCTCTCCAGGTCCTGTTCCCTTGGACAGCTTGGAATGCTCTGTGCTACTGCATAGCTGGCTGTCTAGCTGAAGGCTGTGCCTGACCCATCTTCTGCTCCATTTCCTTGAACATCATGGTGGTGACTCTGTGTGTTCTATTTAGAGGAACTTGGCTTGCATTTCCCAGTCTTGCCCCGTGTCTCTCTCCTGATGAGCAGTGGGTTGATTTGTGAGGAAAGCACTCTGTTTCATTTGCACTGTGTGCAAATGGGCTCGCTGCTAGGTCAAGACACATAGCTCTGTTCAAGTGGGCTCACACAGCAGGTAAGCAGGGGTTGCTCAGAAACATAAGGACTCTGCCAGCCCAAGGCAAGCCCTCTGCTAGCCAATGTCTCAGTGCATCTACCAATATGACCCATGCCAAGGGGTGTGTGTGGTGTAAAATAGGCCAAGACACCAGCTAGCAGGGACATGTTTGCATGCATGTTTGCATGCCTGGCTTCTGAAGAAGACAGTCCTTTGGTCCAAGGTGCATATCATATTCAGGAAATGGAGTCACATCACCAGCCATGGCTGTTTTATCAGTTTATCCCAATATACACTGCTGTATTACCCCTTGGTTAGCATAACTGATGGAGAAGCATGCACTTTGGTCTCTGTCTCAAAATAAATAGGACATTCAGTGCCACACTTATAAAAGTTTGGAGTGAGTGAGAGGAAAAATGCCCTGCCAGTGAAAAGACAATGTTAAAATTTTCAATCCCAACCCAAGAAAGAACGACTAGCCCATAAAGACCAGAAATACATGGATATTGGCTATCCAGACTGTTCAGATCACAGCCTCGGGATTCTTATTCAACAGCAAAGATCCAGATATATAAAGACTGTCTATAGAGGAAAAGACAGGAAGTGCACTAATTATACATGCAGTCCATTTGATCTTGCCTGCTGTGAGGTGTTGCTTTCTTTGGGTTTTCATAGCACCCAAGAGCATTAAGATCCAAGGCAAGGGAGTTCAGTTCATAGGTTACTAGAGATCCCAGAGCTTGGCAGGTACCCAGGCCATCAATAAGATCCCTAGACCCTCAGTGGTTATTGCTCTGCTTCCTGCACACTGAGGATAGGAAAGAGGGTAGACTATTTCCTTAAGGGAAGAAAACCCTTGGTATATAGGAAGTCCTTAGTATACAAAATTAATCTCTAAGAGACACAAATAAGGGATTCCTTCAAAGGATAAATAAGAAAGACAGAGGGCTGGGCACAGGGGTTCACTCCTGTAATCCACCACTATGGGAGGCCGAGTTGAGAGAATTGCCTGAACCCAGAGTTTCGAGACCAGCTTGGGCAATTTGGTGAGACAGGACCTCGTCTCTACAATAAATCAAGAAAAATTAGCCAGGCATGGTGGCAAATGCCTGTAATTCTACCTACCTGGAAGGCTGAGGTGGAAGGATCACCTGAGCCCAGCAGGCCGAGGTTGCAGTGGCCATGTGTATACCACTGCACTCCCTCTGGGTGACAGAGTGAGACTCTGACTCAAAAAAGAAAAAGAAAAAAAAAATAGAGAAAACTTTCATTTATCCGAAGACCATCTTTCCTTGTGGTGATTCACTCTAAAGCTTTTCTTCCCTGCACACTATCACTAATATAATAGATATAAAATCCATTCTATTGTGGCAAGTAGACTAATCAAGGAAGGGAGATCCATCAAGAATTGTGCTCAGTAAAAGGTCTTGAAAAATGGACCTGTCATTATGAGGCCTGTGGATGTTTGTGAAGAAATCTTTTATTCACTCAAATAACAGAATGAACAATGTCATTACAGACAGGACCCCACATCACGTCTTGGGGGATATGAAGTGCAGAGCTGTTGTCTATCATCAAGAAACATTTAAAAATGTATATCCTGGCACTTAGCCTAACAACAACTAAGGCATGAATCTGTCTGCAATGGGTAAACCTCTGATTACAGAGGAAGACAGAAACAGCTGAGGACATAATGTGCTCAGTAAAATGATAGAGACACGTGCAGAATACAGTGGAAGCATGAAGTGGGTATTGGACACAGGAGCGACCATGGGTGGCATTTTGGGAGAAGTGGTCCCTCTACCATCCATAAACATTGGAGGAAGTACACTTTAGAAGGGAACACACCATGGTGCCAGCCATGGCTCTGCCACTTGCAGCGCCTTAAGCAAGTGACTTAACATTTCTAAGCCTCAGTTTTCTATAAAAAATGAGATGCATAATCACCTTTCAGAATTACTGTAAGATATATTGAGCAATTAGCTCATACTGAACATCATTAATAAATTATTATTCAAAGAGTTCAGCAAGGTAAAGTCTAAGGTAAAAGAAATACATAAACTTGAAATGATAAAAATATAAAATGCAGGCCAAGCACAGTGACTCACACCTATAATCCTAGCACTTTGGGTGGCCAAGGTGGGAGGATTGCTTGAACCCAGGAATTTGAGACCATCCTGGGCAACATAGCGAAACCTAGTCTCTACAAAAACAAAAAAACCAAATAACCCCAAAAATTAGCTGGGCATGGTGACGCATGACCATAATCTCAGCTACTTAAGAGACTGAGGTGGAAGGATCGCCTGAGGTCAGGAGGTCAAAGCTGAGGTGAGCCGTGATTGTGCAACTGCACTCCAGCTTGGGCAACTGAATGAGATTCCGACTCTCTCTTTAAATATATATTAAAATTAAGATTTTGTATAGAAAATTCTACTAATCTAAGACTTTAAATTGTGAAGTTGATTTTCAAAATAGAAAGTCTTTAGATACTATAATGAGAGTGGTTTTAGTTGATTGCTACTTCTCGAAGTCAAGTGCAGCCAATTAGGAAGGAATTAGAATGGAGGATGCAGATGAAGAGTTCTGAAATATTAATAGAGAAAGGGGGATGCAGGATCAAGAAAATTTAAGTGATTAAGGTTGCGGAAAATCTTGGCCATTCTTACAGGCTATGAAGAAGGAATCCATAGAGAAGCAGAGAAAAGAGAGCGAAAATAATTGAGAAAACAAGGTTCTAGAATGACTAGATTGGAATCAGACCTAAAACCCTGGTGAAGCAGTTGCTCTTGACCAGATTGTAGGTAGACACTTGATCTTCAGAGACTGGAGGGAAGCAGATAAAGATTGGTAAATGTATATTTGTGTATTTATATTGGGATGGGTAGAGAGAGTCAAAGAAGGTCATGATTGATGGCCTCCATGTTTTCTATGAAGTTGGAAGCAAGCGCATTTTGCAAGAGTGAGGGCTTGAAGTAGAGAAGGGTGCTTGGGAATGATACAAATTTGGAATGATGGCTGATAGAGACGGGAGAAGAAGATGACCAAGAATAACAAAAGGTTCATCAGACAGTGCCGAAGTTTTCTACTGCAGCTGAAGGCCAGTCTCCATGGTTTCAGATTTCTCTCCAACCATGCTCAGCACTCTGGGACTGGGCATGAAAAAGAAAGTAGATTTAGAGTATAAATTTTGCTAGAAAATGGAAAAAGAAATTAATGCAAAGAATTGGAGTATTGTGGAGAGTGTCGTCTAGATGACCAATTGTAGGGTCCAGGCTGGGAAAGGATGATGGGCTCATAGATGGGAAGAATAGAAACATGAAGAAACAGGTGCTAAAGTGAGGAAGTGATTCAATACCTAGTAAGTAAAGCAATTGCAGTACAAATATATGTGGTAAATAAAAATGTTCTATAGCCAGCTCAGCAATACTTAGTAACTACTTGAGTTTAGAAAAGGAAAGATAATTACAGACAAGAGTCCTCAAGAAAAACTTCCTAGTTGGGTCAGGATTTTATAAACAGATTTAGATGTGGGAAGGAGAGAAGGAGTCTAATAATCTGGAGGGTTTGTGCAGAAAAGTGAAAGAGAAGGTAGGTGATGGAGTTAGGTTGTCCAGGTTCTCAGAGAAATAGGTTAAGAAATTTAGGTTTTATTCCGTAGGCCATGGCAAGTCACTGAAGTTTTTGAGTGGGGAAATGACAAGATAAAGAGTGCTTTGGTAAGTGTAAGAAATGGATTAAAAGGGATGCCAACTAAATAAAAGAAGAGCAGGTGCAATATGATAAGTATGTTGTGTAATAAAGTTACTTGTTTGGGGGGGTACTTTTTTTCTCTCAGCACCTTGATCTTGATCTTGGATTCACAAGATACTTGTAAGTCTCATTAACATCCCAAGATAGGAATTACATCAAGCACAACTTTGTACTCTATTTTATTGTTCATTGTTTTTAATCCTAGCAAAAGCAGTAATATTTTTATTTTTGAGAGAGCATCTAAAATGATTAAATAACTTGTTCAAGGTCACACGCCTAGGAAATGGCAGGGCTCTTCTGACTCCAAAAGTCAGCCTCCAACCAAAATGCTAGAAAAAAAAAAGGCTGGGTGTAGGTCATAACTAATATACTAATAGTGTATGTAATAATGTTTTGACTATGAAAAAGTATAAAGCTATGGAACAAATGCTATTATGTATATTATTCCATTTAATCTCTATAAATGCCCTTAGGCACATAGAGAAAATATGATTGCTCCTGTTGAAGGGTAATTTTTATCAGAAATAGAATCTATTGCATTGGAAATGGAAATGATAAGTTATTAGTAATATAATGAATTAAGTTGGTCAATTTATTTTTTAAAATATATAGCTCAAGGAGACCTCATAGAGAAACAGACACAATAAGGAGAGGGAATGCAGAACTCAGAATAGTTTGCATTCTTGAGATGATAAAATTGAGGCAAGTTAATATTGTAATTGAACTCTGAATAATACAAGTGAGTTTTTTGTAAAAAGTAACTATGTACACACTATTCCTGTTACTCGGGAATAAGTTCCACAACTTGATTATAGCACTATAAGGAGGAAGGCTAACATAAATGAAGTAAAGATACATAAACACAAAGAAACACTGGTATATGCCAGCTCCACTCTGAGGAAAGTTCTGGGGAGTATCCTGGGAGACAGCTATGTCATCAATATGGCATAACTCAAGAACTTATTGGAATGCAAAAGATTAATATCTGAGCTGTCTTTAGTCATGGTCAGGGAAGATAATAAATTTAATTTATTATCAGTGATGCTATTAACACAAAGAAAGAAACCATGGAAAGAATTTCCTCCCATGTCTATAGATCAGAAAACTAAGGCACAACGTTCAATAAATTATCTATAAGCATACAGGTAGAAGATCTATTATTAGAGTTCTCATGATTGGTAGTCCTATAATTTGCTTTTTTTCAGCCATGAAAGAAAGATTGAAAATCATTTTTAGCGGTTTAAGGCATTCAGTTTATTATTTTCTACCAATAGGAAGGAAAGGAAGGAAGACACGTTCAAGGCTGCCTCAAAGGAAGATGAGCCTGCACAGAATATGTGCCCCTAAATTCCTCACGTGTCCGTCCTCTATTCCGGCGCTCACTTGGAGTTGGAGGAGAGTGGTGGGCACAACTCTAGTGGAGCACTGTGCCTAAAACACCCATAGATTCTGAACATTAAAGTTATGGGGACTTTAGGAAGTGCATAATGAAAAAAAAAAGCCTAATTGAGCAAAAGATTCATTACAACAGACAGAAAAGGAGTAAGAAATAATTCAATCAGTTGAAGTTGCTGCACTTAAGTGGTAGAGAAAAGAATCGAGGCTAAAAGTAGGATAGAGAGACACGTGAAGACCCTGGTTTCAGTGATTCAACTTCACCATTTTCTAAACCTATTTGGCATGAAATTCTTCAAATCACCAGGTAAGGCACTTAAAAAAAACCTGGTATTGATGAAGAAGGCAAATCTGGAGAATGACTTCCATCTTAAACACTGAGTGTTTTTGTGGAGTAAAAAGAAACTTTCTCAAGAAAGACATCTGAATTTATATTTTCACCTGAGAAAATGTTAGGTGATTCTAAAAGTGTCTGGATGTTATTCAGATGTTTGCTTATTCTAACTTCTGAGATCATCCCATCTTATCATGGTAGCAAACTTCCTTCTGAAGTTTACTACTGTGGGAGACCATATTACCAAAAGAGAAAGCAGTAGTAATCCTGTGTTTCTAGGGAAAATTTGCTTAGAATTTCTCATGGGGAATTTGGGAATGATCCCCACAAGAGGACTGTTCTAGGAGATATTTGTATTTGTATCAAAAATGTACTTTAATGCATTTCTGTATCAGTCTGAATTCTTTTGGGTGCAATTTCTGGAATCTAGATTTAAACAAGAGTGGTGTTTCTTAGACATACCAAGAAATTCAGAAACAGGAGTTTCTAAAGTAGGTTTGTTCAGAAGTCCAGCGATGTCAGGGCTTTAAGTATGCTTCTTTGCAATTATCTTGACATTCCACTCACCATCACAAAATGACTGTAAGCTCCAAGAAACGACATCATCATAGGAGGAGGTGTTGGGAGCCGGCCTTGGAGGTCCACCTGATTGACAGGGTCCTGGTGGGCTGAAGACCCTGGCTGCAGGGCAAGCCCGGGAAGCTGAGGCCCTTCTGTCTTCCACCTTTGCTGTTTGATACGGCTGAAGAAATTCTGTGCAGTCGTGGAAGAAGAAAACGGCATGTTTATGCGAAGTACTCACACCTAACCTGAGAATGTCATGGTTCATTTTCCAATTTTCCCACTATGCCGCTTGACCTTTTCTAACATATGCAAGGGTTAAACTCTGAAGCACATCAAGAATGCTTTCTTTCACTTGGTTATAAGTTACTAGATATTGCTTGAATAAAAAATGATATTAGTATATTCACTCCTTATTTGATTTAGAATTATGCAGTTTAGTGTTTAGACATAAGGTTTTATAGAAGCACAAGTTTATAGTAAGTTCATTATGAATTCATTATAAGTTCTAATACTTATCTAGGAGTTATGTAGGTGATTTATAACACTGTCTTCACAGACTTAGGATAAAGATTAATCGTTAAGGTTTTTACTTAATTCTATAGTTAAATTTTAAGTAAACGTTTATAGAGTGGGTTTTCTCTGAATTCTTAATATACTAATTAGATACTTTTATGATAATTAGCTAAATACAGAAAGCAACCTTGGGGGCCTGGGAAATGTCATTAAAAGCTTCTTTTGAGTTTTCTTTAGAAATAAACACTGCAGGATAAGAGAAAAGTAACGAAGACACCTGGACAAGAAAGGCAATTATAAAACTTTGAAGGTCGTAAAAGCCCCAAAGAAAAAAAACTGCTACATGAAGAACTGTGCACCTAGGAACTTTCTTGAAACATTTCAAGGACTATAATTCAGGACTTTGAACTAAAACTATCATTTTTGGCTTTATGATAAAGACTCATTAACTGAAAGTAGATAGTGTTTTTGGCTTATTCGTTTCTTCTAAAGACCGCTAGATGGTGGTAACTTTTAAAGCATGTGTACGTGAAGGAATTTTCTTTGTCTTGCCCCTTTACGAATGGTATAAAAGCTCTGTGTTAACTAACATTAAATTGTCATCTGTTCAGGAAGCAGGTGTCCGAGTATAATATTTTCGTCTTTCTCCTATCCATCTCTCCTTCAAGGAAATCTCACGGCCTGGCAAGGGGCTGGACCCCTTCAAGGAGGTCCAAAGGAAAGGAGGAAAAGGGAGTCCTTATATTCTTCCCTTTTGAAATAGAAAGAGCCTTTCCAGGAATTCCAGTTATCTTTCCATTATGTTTCATTGACAGGATGGCATCACATGCCTCTTCCAAACTGATCATAGGTAAAGAAGAATGGGGCTGCTAATGCTGGTTTAAATCAATCACAATGAATTTGTGAGACGAGCCTGTCTTTCATGAGCCTGTTACTATCCTATTACTATTAAAATAACTGGGGCAAGGAATATAAGAGAAAAGGTTGAAAAGGTAGTTAACAAGTTCTGCTTACCACCTATAGATATTTTTTAAAAACATCTATAGTCTGCTGGGCGTGGTGGCTCATGCCTACAATCCCAGCAATTTAGGAGGCCAAGGTGAGAGGATTGCCTGAGCCCACAGGTTCAAGAACAGCCTGGACAACTTGGTGAGACCTCATCTCTACAATAAATAAAAAATTAGCCGGACATGGTGGTGCATGCCTGTGGTTGCAGTTACTTGGAACACTGAGGTGGAAGTATCACCTGAGCCCTGCAGATCGAGGCTGCAGTGGCCAGAAGTGTGCCACTGCACTCTAGCCTGGGTGACAGAGTGAGACTCCAACACGAAAGAAAGAAAGAAATATACTCTGTATTCTCTCTTATTAAAACATCTATAGGTGATGAGCATATTTCAAAATTTGTATTTAGCATTTAAAGTTCTATTTAAGGTCTATTTCAAAATTTACAGTTAGCATTTAATAAAGCATCATCCTAGAAACTATTTTGAACAAGACGAATAAATTTTAGAGCTAGCCTCAAAGGACATCCTAGGTTGTTCTTTTCTCTCTCAGGAATGCCAATCAGTCGTAGGTTTGGTCTCTTTACAAAATCTCAATTTCTTCTGGGTGTGGTGGCTCACTCCTGTAATCCCAGCACTTTGGAAGGCAGAGGTAAGAGAATTGCCTGAACCCGGGGATTCGAGCCCAGCCTGGGCAATGTGGCAAGATCTCATCTCTACAATAAGCCAAAAAAGTGAGTGTGGTGGCACGCACCTGTATTTCCAGCTACTTGGAAGGCTAAGGTGGAAGGATTGCCTGAGCCCAACAGGTTGAGACTGCAGTAGCTGTGACTGTGCCACTGCACTCCAGCCTTGGTGACAGAGTGAGATGCAGACAAAAAAAGCAAATGAAAAAAAATCCCACATTTCCTGCAGGCTTTATTCATTTAGTTTATCAACAAAAAATTCTTTTTCTTTATATTTGTCTTATATGTTGATTAAATAGATCAGTCTTCAAGCTCCAAAAAATTATTTTCTGCTTGCTCTAGTCTGCTGTTAAAGATTGAGACTGTATTTTGAAATTCTGGAGTAAATTCTTCAATTCCAAAAGTTCAGTTGGGCTTTTTCTTAGATTGGTCATTTCAACTTCAAACTCCTGGATTGTTTTTGTTACTTCTTTGTTTTGAGTTTCCATTTTCTCTTGGATCGTATCGAGTTTCTTTGCCATCCCTATTCTGAATCCTGTATATGTCATTTTGAACATTCCATCTGGTCAGGATTCAGTGCTCAGGAGCTGATGTGCACATTTGGAGGCAACAAAACACACTGGCTTTTTGTGTTGCCAGAATGCTTGTGTCGATTCCTTTTCATCTGAGTGGGTTGATGCTTCCTTTTTATTTCTTTGAATTTACTGTTGATGGGATTGCTCATCTTTTGGTTTATTCTTCTTTTTTCCCTTGTGGGTATGGCTGTGACGTGTGTTGAATATGGTCAGCTGGCTTTGCTCCTGGCTACGTTCAGAAGTCCACCGCTCTGTACAGGTTTCTTGGCAGCAGATAGGATCCTGTAGTGACTACTTACCTCTAGCATTGCTCTGAGTGGTGTTTTTTTTGTTAGGTGTTGTAGTTCAGGCTGCAGACCAGTAGATGGCACTTAAAAGTAAGAGCTGGTGATGGCCGTGGCAGCTGCAAAGGACTTGCCAGCAGCCTCTGGCAATTGAGCTCCCAGAGGAACATGGAGGCTTGGCCTCTGTGTTCAGGTGGGTGTGAGGTCCCTGCATTGTGTGTGTAAAGCAGGCAATCCCCGTCTGCTGGGAAGCTGCTTAGATGGGGAGATGAGGGGCCCACAGACTGCTCACTGCTCCTATGTATAGTGGCTATGGAGTCTGTTGAGGTGGGGGTGTGCACAAAAAAGCACCCAGCTTGTCTGCTGTCTCCCTGGCCTGCCTGGGGGTGACAGGAGCCAGCAGAAGTGGCAGTGGTGGTGGCCGCCACAAAGGACTAGCCAGTGACTTCTGATGATTAACTCTCACAGGAATACCAGGTCTTCCTCCTTGGTGGGGTGGCAGCAACTGGCCAAGCTGTGCAAGGATCGACAGTCTGCAGGATTCCATGTGGGCTTGAGCAGTGCCTCTGCACAGTCATTAAACAAGTTTCTCTGTTGATCTTGGGGCCCAGGAAGTTGCAGGGGCTCTTCTGTGACTAGGATTACAAGAGTTTGTGGCAATATTGTGGGTTTCTGGGGTCTCCCACTTGCCCTTTCACTGCGTTGGGAGGCCTCACGAGACTTTGTTCAGGATCCAGTTTGGCAGGCTGTTCAGCTTTGCTCTTCTCTGCTTTCTGAGTCCTATCCCTTTTATGATGAATCATGGTATATGCTCTTAAGCAAACAGCTTGGTGTATTGATATTTACTCACTATTCTGATTTCTGTTCATGAGAGAGGTGTGCACTAAATGCTTCAAGTAAGCCACCTTAAACAAGAACCAACTTATTTATTTGCAAACTGATGATTTATCTGGAGCATTGTTCCCCCTAAACTTTTCATAAAGCATCAATGAGTTCACCATTCCTCCATCTAAGCTTTACCATAAACTTGATGTTTGTGCTTTCTTCATTTTTAGTGGAATTTATATTGCACTGATAGGGGATTTTTTTCAAACATATGTCTTATCCTTCTTAGTGCCTCAAACTAGACCCCATTCAGACATAGTACAGCAAGTTGATGCAAACTTATCTTTGTGCAAAAAAATTTTGAAATACATGCATACTTTTTTCATAATACACATTTTCCATGAATTTTTTGATGATCCCTCATTGCGGGGAACCGCCCTGCAAAGGTCGTGGGAAGTGTTGAAGGAGAGACAGATAGGCGACGGACGAAGATCATATACTGGGCACTTGTTTTTTTTGAACAGATGACAATTTAATGCTAGTTAATACAGAGCTTTTATACCATTTGTGAAGGGGCAAGACAAAGACAATTCTTTCACATACATATTTTTAAAAGTTACCAGTTAGTGGTCTTAGTAGCAAACAAAACAAGATTCCCATAGGTTTTAGTAGCAAACAAACCAAGAATCTTATAGGTATTTAGACAGTAAGTTTTATTCATAAAGCCAACAACGATACTTTCAGTCCAATGTCCCAAATTACAAATGTTTCAAGAAAGTTTTTTTAAGTGTATATTTCTTTATGTGTTAGGAATATTTTCATCTTAGGCTCTTATGTTTTTTAGAGTCTTGTGATTGCCTTCTTTGTTCAGATGTCCTCGTTACTTTTCTCTTATTTTACAGTGCTTGTTTCTAAAGAGAACTTAAAAGAAGCTTTTAGTAATGTTTCCCAGGCCCCTCAAGGTTACTTTCTGTTTTAGCTGATCTGTTATAAAAGTGTCTGATTATTATATTTTGAGTTCAGTGAAAATCTACTCTATAAATGTTAACTTAGAGTTTTAACTATAGAATTAAGTAAAAACCTTAACATTAAAATTTAACATTAATCTTTATCCGAAGTTAGTGAAAACAGTGTTATAAATCACCTACATAACTCCTATACAAGTGTTAAAACTTATAATGAATTCATAATAAACTACTATAAACTTGTGCTTCTAAAAAACCTTATGTCTAAACACTAAACTACATAATTCTAAATCAAATGAGTGAATATACTTATATTATTTTTTACTTCAGCAATATCTAGTAACTTATAACCAAGTAAAAGAAAGCAATCTTGATGTGCTTCAGAGTTTAACCTTTGTATATGTTAGAAAAGGCCAAGTGGCATAGTGGGAAAAATGGAAAAATAAACCATGATATTTCCAGGTTAGTTGTTATTCTTCGCATAAACATGCCATCTTCTTTTTCCACGACTGCACAGAATTTCTTCAGTTGTATCAGCAGCAAAGACAGAAGACAGAAGGGCCTCAGCTTCCCAGACTCGCTTTGTGGCTGGGTGTCCTCACTGCACCTGGACTTTGTCTATCAGGCGGGCCTCCAAGGCTGGCTCCCAACACCTCATACTGAATTCATTGATTTAGTAAGCATACCACTTACTGAATTTATTGATTGAATATTTGCTTTGTACTAGGCATTGGCTAATACTGCAGAAATAATGAATAATATATAGAATTTACCTTCATAACACTTACAGTTGAGTGGGAAATAGATAGTGTATCGGTGAAATAATATATATATAGTTCCCAAGATAGACAATCCAAATGTATTTTTTGAAATATTATTATATATGTAAATATGAAATATGTAAACATATTATACTAAACTATTAGGACAATACCTCATGTGTACTATGAATTAAAAGTATGCTTACGTGATGAATAATTAACCACCATTTATTTGTTCAAAATCAGTTTTCAACAGCAAGGTACTGTAACAAGAGCAGACATGTGAGCCAGTGGAACAGAATAGAGAATCCAGAAATAACCCCCAATACCTACAAGCAACTGATCTTTGACAAAGCAGACAAAAACATACAGTGGAGAAAGGACAACCTGTTCTACAAATGGTGCTAGGAAAATTGAATAGCTACATGCAGAAAAATTAAACTTGATCACTATCTCTCCCCATATACAAAAATTAACTCAAGATGGATTAAAGTCTTAAATATCACATAAAAATCCTAGAAGAAAAGCTGAGAAAAATTCTTCTGGACATTGGCTTAGGCAAAGAATTTATGGCTAAGACCTCAAAATTAATTACATCAAAAACAAAAATAAGTGGGACTTAATTTTAAAAGCTTCTGCACAGGAAAAAGAAAATATCAGCAGAGTAAATAGGCAGCCTACAGAATGGGAGAAGATATTTTGCAAACCATACAAAAAAAAAAATCCAGAATTTACAAAGAACTCAAGCAAATCAGCAAGAAAAAAGCAAATGACCCATTAAAAAGTGGGCAAATGACTGCCAGGTGTGGTGGCTCATGCCTGTAATCCCAGCACTTAGGGAGGCAGAAGAGAGAGGATTGCATGAGCCCAGGGTTCAAGAACAGCCTGGGCAACTTGGTGAGACCGATTATCTATTACAAAACGGGGGGAAAAATAGCTGGGCGTGGAGGCACATGCCTGTGCTTCCAGCTACTTGTAAGGCCAAGATGGAAGGATTGCCAGAGTCCAGAAGGATGAGCGTGA
>JAPVLO010003860.1:0-19395 GCA_027257055.1 Cephalopachus bancanus
GCCCCCAGTTTGGATAGGATTTTCCCCTTTAAAGAAACCTTAGATTTTCTTTCATTTTCATTTTTGGGTGTGGGGACTGCTGGGCCCTAAGAGCGTTTCATCTTCCATCTCAGTTGAGCAAACCATCTGGCAATGGTGACCGTGGAAGGCAGTTTCATGTTTATCACTGCGATTGCATGGCTGACGGGGAACTTTGGCTTGCTATCTCTTCTCAGCATGGAGGAAGGGAGGGAGGGGGGAAAAGAGGAAGGGGAAGAAGAGGAAGAGGAAGAGGAGGAAGAAGAAGAAGAAGAAGAAGAAGAAGAAGAAGAAGAAGAAAAGAAGGAGGAGAAGGAGGGGAGGGGAAAAGAGAGAGGGGAGAGAGAAAGAGAGAATCCTACCTCTATCGTTAGCCTAGAAAAAGATTAAAATTCTAAGTACAGTAGGGTTTTTACTGAGTATCACTTTCTCACCATCACACAGTTTAAAAATCATAAGCCAAATCCTTTTAAGTCAGTGCTCTCTGTGAGGCAATTCAGTGAGTTCTGTGAGTTTTTCCAGAGAATTGTAAAACCCCGAGGGGGTCTTTGGGAAACCCCACACATTGATAGCTGGGTGATCAGAATACAGGTGGTCGTGAAGTCTTGTTCCTGGTATGTGAAATGGAGACACCCTGTGAAGGACTTTGCTCTTAAGGTTTTGGGTCTGTACTAATGTTGCATACTTAGTGTGAGAATTGAATTGTAGTATATTCAGCTGGTGTGGGAGAATTGACCTTAGAACAAAATTTGGCTGCAAGGATTTCCCCAGAGAGCACCTGAGAACCATATTATCGAAGCTCACTGCTGATTCCCTGAGTCCTCAGGGGTTATCTGATAGCAAACAATAGCACCCAGCCCTTGTGCTACTGTTGAGTTTTTAGAAACTATAATAAGTGAGTTGTTTTTTTTTTTAAAGGGGGTCGTGTCCCCTTGGGAACTCAACTTCGGTCTCTGTGCTGGTAGTTTGGATCTTTGGTGGCGTCCACAGCTAGATCATCTTTGGAGAGTAGTTGATGAGGCACAGCCTACGTGTAGTCTATGTGCCTGCTACCATGGCAACTCTGCTCAGCTCCCCTGGTACCTGGTCTGGGTGGCCAGTGATGGAGGTTGACTGATGTCAGTTGACTGAATCATATGTCCTCTCAGTTGTGTTGTGCTTCTTCAATGGTGGATGCTCTCTGGCAGGCATTGCCACGATATACAAATCTCTTCATATTTCTTGCTCGTTCCCCTTTTGGCCACGTATATGCCTTTTCCTCAGACTTCCTTCTCTCCATCTTCCAACCTCCCTCCTTCCAGGTCCCAAGTAACCAGACAAGTCATCGGGATTCTCTCATGTGTTCACATACATTCTTACCTTGGGGGACTTCTCTTTCCACACAAACCTTGCCCTAAGCTCTGCCCATTGAGATAAAAATTGTTTTCACTGCTATCTTCAACTAGAACTTGAGTGTAGCAGTCAATTTTGGCTTTTTCCCCAGCTATGGAGCCAATTGATCCAAGAATCAAAACCCATCCTCCCCCACTCAGTGAGCTGGTCATAAGGGACACTACGTGTGGTTATCAACTTAAGCAAAAGGGACATGCAACGGTGCAGTGATGGTGGATCACAGTGGGTTCTTGTTCACATAGGATTTGGTCTTCTGACCCCACTCATCCCTGATCTCATATGTATCACTTCCATTTTATAAAGATTTTCTGCTGTGCTCCAATATTATGTTTGGGGAATCTTACAGAACCCAGGTCATACTGGACAGTTTTTTTTGCAGGGTTATCGGTGCCCTAGGCTCAGGCAATTTTTTTTTCTGACCGCTGATACCTTTAAGATCCACTGTAGTGTCTGGAAGGCCAGTTGACAGGGAGTCTTGCACTCACTTGGACTTTGTGTTCTGGGTCCCATCGGAAGATGTCAATCTTTCATGTTATCTTGTGCCCTGGTTAATTTTCTATGTCAACATGGCTGGTTAATGGTCCCCACATATTTGATTAAACGTTATAAATGTTTATGTGAGAACTTTTCTGGATGAGATTAACATTTAAAATTTGGGGGACTTGAGCAAAGCAGGTTGCCCTTCATATTGTGGGTAGGTTTTTATCCGATCAGTTGAAGGCACAAATAGAACCAAGATTGACCTCATCCAAGCAAAAATAAAATTTTGCCACAGACTTGATTTCCATAAAAAAATGCAACATCTGCTTTTCCTGGATCTCTAGCCTGCCTGCCTATCCTGAGATCATGAACTAAACAGCTTCCCTGATGGTGTGATTGTGTGAGTCAATTCCTTAGGCTAGATCTCTATATATTCACACATCCTATTGGTTTTGTTTCTCTGGAGAACCTTGACCAATACACCTGGTCAGCGGGGTTTAAATGTGTGGAAATTCCCAAGGCCTAAAGAAGCTCAGGAGGCATCATGCGTCCCTTCGTCTGCTATAAAAGTGTGAGATGCAGCAATTTTTCATTTACGATGAAAGGTCCAGGTGTCCAGATCAAATATTTTATGAAAACGATGAGCTCCTAAATCTTTTTAAGATGTAGCTCTCATCCTGCGAAAAGATGTTATGTATCTTACCAGGGCCTCTATCATAGTTGCTGTTTTTCACTCATCTGATCTGTTTGGTATCACACCATCAATACAGTGGGCAGGATACCTGGGTGGTCCAGGCTCCTCAGATTGTAGCATGGTAGAGGGTAGCAGAGTTAACGAGCATTGAAGAAAAACTGTAAATGTCTATTCTGGCGTGTTCCAAGTGATTGTCAATTCAAGAATGCATTTGCCAGATGTGCAGCTGCATACCATCCCCCTGAGGCAGTGCTACCTTACATTAACAACAATGCCCCAGGGGGCAAAGACTGTGATTGGGATTACTGCATGGCTGAGTTTGTGGCAGTCCAACTGGACTTTAGTGTCTGTCTGGATATTTCGGGGTGAAACTGGCTAATTAATGGGGCTATGCTGGGAGCCAGCCCTGCTATATTCTATGTTTTTAATCATAATAATAATCTCTGAAATCCACCCAGTGTACAAAACTATTTTTGATTTTCTATATGGCCACATACTGTTCCATGACAAGGATTCATTCCGAAAAATGCATCCTTAGGCAATTTCATCATTGTGTGAATGTCACGGAGTCTACTTACGTAACCCGGATGGTACAGCCTACTGCATCCTAGGCTATGT
This sequence comes from Cephalopachus bancanus, assembly GCA_027257055.1. Taxonomy (NCBI): domain Eukaryota; kingdom Metazoa; phylum Chordata; class Mammalia; order Primates; family Tarsiidae; genus Cephalopachus; species Cephalopachus bancanus. The sequence continues at coordinate 3,203 of JAPVLO010003860.1, forward strand.
GGTATGGTCTGTGGTTCCTAGGCTACAAAACCCGGACAGCAAGTGCTGTAGGCAATTGTGAACATAGTGCTAAGCATTTTTTGTGTCTAAATATATGTGAACACAAATGAAGTATACTGGAAATACAGTGTAAAAGATAAGAATGGTCAGCACTTACCTGACTGGAGCTTTCAGGACCGGAAGTGGCTCTGGATGAGTGTGCAGGGTTAGAACATCACTGTGCACTCCTGGAGACTTTTTAAACACTGTACACTTAGGCGCTACTAAATTTATTAATATTTTCTTTAATAATAATTAATATCAGCTCACTGTAACTTTTCTACTTTATGAACTTTATTTTTAAAAAACTTTTTACTATAGTAACGCTTAGCTTAAAAAACATGCATTGTCTAGCTGTACAAAAATTCTTCTTTACATTTTTGTTTTGTAAGTTCTTTTCTACTTTTTTTCTTTTTAAAATCTTTTGTTAAAAACTAGGACACAAACACATATGTTAAAATAGGCTTACACGGCGTCAGGATCGTCATAGCACGGTCTTCAACCTCTACGCCTTTTCCCACTGGAAGGTCTTCAGAGACAGTAAAGTGCACGGAGCTGTCACTCCAAAGATAACAGTGCCTTTTTCTAGAGCACCTCCTAAATGACCTGCCTGAGGCTGTTTTATAGTTAACTATTTTTTTTTAGACGTAGAGGGAGTACATGCTGAAATAATGAAAAAAAATAGTTAGTAAGCACATAAACCAGTGCCATATTTATTGCCATCGTCAAGTATTATGTACTGTACATAACTGCATGAGCTATGCTGTTATACAACTGGCAGTGCAGTAGGTTTGTGGACATCAGTATCACCACAAACATGAGTGTAGTGCATTTTGCTACAATGGTACAATGACTACCCGGGACAATGGCTGCGATGTCAGGAATTTTTTAACTCCTTGATAATCTTGTGGGATCACTGCCGTACGTGAAATCTGTTGTTGACAGAAACGTCCTTATGCAGTGTATTACTGGCAGAAGGGGGAGAGTGCCGAGACTTCCTTTTGGCCTGCCCTGCTATGATAGCTCTTACCTGATATGCCAAGAAGTCAATGTGTGGTGTCTGCCAACTCCCATATGCATCCTTTCCAATGACCATTTGGGGAACACAGAAAGTGACGGCTGGGGGGTTCGTGGACCCACTGGACTTACTGTAAGCCCGACCCGGGCCAGGACTCCATTTATCACTCCGTCCTCATATACCCCCGCAACAGAAGGGCAAGGGTCTCTGCATCTTATCAGCTCGGACACTGTATATACCTCAGTCATGAAATGTGTGGGCATTTTCCTTTCCCCCGGGGTATGATTACTCAAGCAAAGTGCTCTATGTCTTCTTAGAAAAAACCTGAAGATATTCTTAGAGCATATTTCCCACAGTACGGGAGGGTTTTTCCTCCCCAGACCTGGCCTCTTCTTGAGTCTGTGGGGGCTGTGTTTGAATGCTCAGGCCCTGAATCTGGAAAAAGGGGTTGTGACGTTTTGTTGGGGCAGCTATCCTCAGCCCTCTGATCCTTCATCTTTGATTTACATTGACCGTAGAAACTGAACATTGCCCCTGTTGTCTATTCATTTATATTATCTCTATGACATGTTCCATTACCTCCAGAGCTTTTTGGGTGTGGTAATGACCTTGCATTTATTAGCGAACGCATCGTCTCTTGCTTCTCGTATTTAAGTGCACCATTGAACCTGTGTTTTTCTGTTCATCTTTGTTGCTGTCAGGGAGCCCCGTTTTGTGATGCAACATTACCCCTACTGTAAGCCCTGGCCTATCGAGCATGGTCATTTCGGTTTCTTGGGAGGCGGTTTTTCTCAGTTCTTACTGTTTTGATAAAGGGTATCCTCCACACTGCTCACAGAACATAATCAGCTTGTTGGTGTTCTGGCTTTGCAGAGCACATTTCCCCTACGATGTCCCTTCCTCTGAGTCTTAATCCCCTATTTCCCTTGTCTTCCATGGCCCTTCTGCCATGTTGATTCCGTGTCCTCAGACCATTGCCTCCTTCAGAGTTTCAAGAACTGTTCGAACGCAACAGTGTCATTGCGAGGATGTCCCTTCTGTATCATGGGAGGGGACTTCCATATCAATACACTTTTTCTTTTACACCTTTTCACCTGTGTTGATGCAGCACCTTCAAGATGTGGTCCCATGTATCATTTTTGCTGGTACACACTGGGTAGGGCTTGTGGCTTCTTTGGAGTATAGTTCCTTCTTTTTTAGTAAGTTTTGAACCTTCCTGATGAGTTAGTGTTATACTTAGCCCCAGTTATTGGTCTGTGTCAAGGAAGGGATTAGGCACTAAGGGGGTTTTGAGTTTCAAGGCAGAGACCTGCTCTGCTCCTCCTTTTTAAGCAAGGGGGAGGGGCCTAGCCTTTAACAGGGAGAGTAGGCTATGTTGGCAGGTGCAGAGACCTCAAAGAATATAGCCCTTCAACTATCAAGTACATTTACTCAGACAGTCCTATCCCATGTCTCAGAGCCCCTCTCCTGTCCAAGGGGTTTGCCCTTGGGATAGAAGTCTTGCTGGGGTTGAGAATTTAACCTCTTCTGAAGCTCCGCTATTTGTATAAGCTTGTCCTGGGGTTGATCCTAAGCTGTTTCTACTCTTCAGCAATGAGAGACTTTCTGTATCATGCCATCAATACTCTCGACTCTTAGACTAATGACCTGCAGCGTTTCATTGCTTTTCTTCAGTGTACTAATTGCTTCAAAAATAGATCCCTAATTCCATAGTTCTTAAATGTTCTGGTTTTTCTGAAATTTCTCAAGCACCGAGACAATCTGCACTCTCATTCATTCCTTTCCATTTGTATCCCATCATTCACTGCTGTGGAAATTTGTAGGCAATTTCACTGCTACAGGATGTCGGTGGCTATTCACGCTCCATTTACCACCAGTGTCAGGGTTCTCACAGCCAGCTGATCAGGGGTACCCACGTCACCATTTTAGATGCTCATTTAGAGACCCCCTCTTAGAGTCAGGTTCCTCAGACCACTCCTGGCAGCAAGTCTTATGTCGGTTTCCCGAGGAAGCAGATACTGAAGCAGAAATTTATTTGCACACAGGTATTTATTAAGGAGGGTTCATAGGAATGACATCTATAGGGAAATGAAGGGAAAGGGGAGGTGGGCAGAGAGAAGTGACCAGCAGGGCAGGTCCCACGAGGAGCTCTAGGGCTTAGATGACCCTTCATAATTGTTCGGACTAAAGGCAAAGGGTCAGGCTGTGTGTCCCTGAAGGGGCTAGTCATTAAAATGGTTATTCCTAAGGGGGAGAGCATGACCTTGTTGGAGCTGCTGTCCTTGGCTGGGGGCAACTCCTGGGGAGTGGGGTCACTCAGTTGGCAGCCATTAGCCCAAGGCCGTTGGCAACTGACAGAATGAACACTCAGCCTCACAGGGGCACCCGGGTAGCCCAGACGAGCATCCACGCAGAAAATTTCCAACTGGGAAATTAACATAGTAAATTTCTTTCTTTAAAAACATCATCTTGTCTTAAGTGAAAAGAAAGGAGTGGAAGAGTTCTTGATAAGTTTGTAATGCCATATGAATAATGTCACTGTATGTTTTAAAATCATATTTGAAGGATAGTAATTTCTCCCAGGAAGGATCTTCACGTAGACATTACAAAAAAAAATCATAGAAATATATATTTATACATGACAGTGTTCTATCAGGCATTTCTATTTTCCCCCTGTAAATCTTACTGTGATTTTATTCACGAACGCATTTTCATCCGGGCCACTCTGCAAGCCAACGCAAAGAGGCAAGTGCATTCTTACGTAGGAAGAGCAGGTTAAACACACTGAGATTCTATGAAATTTTTCATGAGCATCAGGATGTGGATAAAGTATTAATGGATGCAGTAGTAATGAGAAGTAGACCCAAAGCTAATGAATCAAAGAGAAAAACAGACTTTGTGAGAACCGATCCTGTGCAGTCTCTAGTCTTGGTAGAATATGAAGGTAGAAGAGAAAGAAGAGAACTGTAAATAAAAAAGGGGAAACAATGTTGAAAATTTGATTATTTTTGCTTTATATCTGCTTTACAAATGCACTCCCTCTAAGAAGTTGGGGAAATATGAATGTTAAAGCATACAATATATACTTAATGTTATATCATTAGCCGTAATATTTATTAATAATTGTCATTAAAACTAATTTAAAATTGATATTTGTCATTAAAACTAGTACTTTGGAAACTCTTGCTTTCAGTTTTTTTGTTGTACCCATCATTTGAATATACCATATCCCCTTTTATTGGACATTAAGTTGTTTTCCAGTTTCTTCTATAGCTGATACTGAAAAGAATATTGTTTCCTAGAGAATTTTCATCGTAGCCCTTTATAGTTTCTGAAGAAAAAAAACCTAAAGTCAGGGATCCGGGTCAAACTGCATAACTTTTTATTGCCCTTTATGAAATCGCCAAATTGTTTCCAGAAATGTGATTCTAGTTCTGTATTTCCATGAGCAGAGCGTGGCTCATCTGGTCACACTCTCTTCACCATGAAGTCTTACTTTAATCTTCTGCCAGTATGATAGTAGTAACGGGGATTTTTTTTTTATTGCTGTCTTCACATGTCTTTAGTTACCAGCTGCCTCTTGGGCATTTGAGTCTGTCTGTAAATGTCTTCCCAGAGCCATGCCTGAGGGACATGGTGGTGCCCACAGAACCCGGTTCTTGGTTTCTGATAGATAAGCAGCCAGCTTGAGCAGCTCTTAGTGCACTGATTCAGGATGCCACTCTGAGGACATCAAATGCTAGACTTCCCATGGCACCATGTATGTACAAAAACCTCTTTTTTAGGAGCTATACGGTTGTATATGTGGTGCTTTCCCCCTGCTCCCCAAATTCATACACTGGATTTCTAACCCCAGGACCTCAGAGTGTGACTTTAACTGGAGACACGGCCTTTGCAGAGGTAATGAAGTGAGAGTTAACTCACTAGGGTGGGCCTTTAATCCAGTGTGACAGTGGTCCTTATAAAAGGGGGAGATTTGAACACCGAGACATGCATAGAGGAAGAAGATGCGAAGACACGGGGAAAAAAATGGTCATCTATGAGCCAAGGAGAGGGCCCTCAACAGAGGCTTTCCTCATGCTCCTCAGAGAAACGAACCCTCTCAGGCTTCCAGCCTCCATAACCACGAGACTAAAAATTCTCTGTAGCTTAAGCCACCTAGTCTGTGGTCCTTTGCTATGGCAGCCCTAGCAGGCTAATACACACACATTTCAGAATATGATGATCCCGTCATCCTCTCCCCTCTCCTGCTGAATTGTTCGCCGGGGGGTTGAAGAACACTGCCAGAGCATCAGCCTCAGCATCCAGGAATGGGGCTGTGTGCTGTGCCCCCCCTTTCCCCCCAGCCACGCTGTGCACCCCATCCAGACGGGGCTACTCAGATCCTGCCCCTGGAAGCACAGAAGCAGAATCTTGAGTGAACCCAGGAGAGCCCTTGGAGGGAGAGGTCATCAGAGTCCCACCTGCAGGCAGCCGGTTGCGAGACAGGGAGACACAGAGAAAAAAAGCTGAGAAGGGCAGCTTCGGAGACTTGGGGGAAAGGGAAAGTGAGTTTGGAGCTTCTCTATTTGGTTTCAGCCCCGAGTGACTGTTCTTTCTGCCCTTGGGTCCTCTGAGTGACACCTGTTACTCCTTTACTTCTGCCAGTTCAGTTTCAGCAGACTTCTTTGCCTTGCAGGGAGATGATCCTAGGTCAAAATAGCAGTAAGTATGGGACTGGGCGTCAGCGGGAGTGGAGGTGGCAGGGCTGGACACCCTTGGGACAAAGATGGTTCCTGCATCAGGCCAAGGACCGGTCACTCCTTTTGGGCTCTGTGTTCGGCGACCTTGGTGAATCTGGAAATGTTCCAGATGCTTCCACTAGAACCGTCAATCCTAAATCTCGGAAACAGGTGTGCGATTGATGGTTTTTCTGTATTTCTCAGCATTTTAGTGATACGAAAGGAAAGACTACCCCAGTGTTTGCTTCTTAGAAGCTGTTTTAGGTGGATACCTCAGGTTTAGACTGGAAACAGAAAAGCTTTTTAACTAAAACCACACAAGGCCTTTCTTCTTTTATTTTGCCACGATTAAGAGAGGGTTTGGAAACCCTCCCTGTGTTTTCATAGGTCTCTATTTAAAAGTATTGTGAATGGCTAAGAATACTAGTCTTGATCATATAATAACATCACAACCACATAAAAGCATGCCAAAGATAAATATATAAAGAATCTGTTCATATGTGTATACAGATATAATCGCTTATATCCACCCTAATTTCACTGTAACTTGAATTCCTCCCTCTTCTTTATCCTTTAATCTTTTGCCTCCAAACATGAGGAAGCCCTAACACGAAGTGCTAGTTCTCGAGTTAGAATCTGGTTGGAATTTTTTAGGAGAATGGAAGCAGGAGACAGACAGGCAAACAGATAGCTCTAATGTGGTGTTATAATAAAAATAGGACAAAGACACAAGGGTTCAGCGTTTTTCTCGCCTGTTTCTGGGATTGCTGGAAAGTCTTCCAAAGAAAGCAGTCCTTTAGGCTGTGCCTTGAAGGATGAGAACGAACTTTCAGGCAGTAAATGTGTAAAATTTTTTCCCAAAACAAAACCCGATGCTGAAGTCACATAGGCTGACCAGGGCCCTGAGAAGAGAGGCTGGAATCCAGGAGTCACCTGTTGATGGTGGCTGTGGGTGGAATGACGCGGACTGCATTGAGAGGTGTCTTCCAGCTCTGGAATCCTATTATTCCATGCTCCAACCTAATGTGCCATGGAACCATGGGGGTTGGGCCCGTCACTTAGTTTTAAATAACTATGCTGCCCATGAGTTAGGGACAGCAATCATTTGCTCCAGGTAAATAGGGAGAATGATAGTATAAGTTATTTTATCTGTGTTTTGTGACCAGGAAACATTGGCCAGTCAGATCTGTGAGCTAGTGAAATAAACCTTCCTAAGTAGAGTCCGACAGGCTGGTTTGAAGGACACTAATTTTCTGAGGCTCTCTGCTGGCATCTATTTGCGTCTAAAAGTATGTATAATCCCACAGACAACCAGAAGTCTCCTACCTGTTCGTGCTGCAGAAACATCACTGACAGCTGCTGGGATGATCCATCCCGTGGGTGACTTGGCTACTAGCTTTCAATGTCGCCATGGCAGCGGGGGGCTCAGGCCTTCTCATTCAGCCGATGACTTCTTGTTGTGATTTCTCTTTATTACCTGAAGAGCCTCAGATGGCGGACGGACAAAAAGTCTACCTCAGAGTTTTAGTGATGCTTCGTAGATGTCCACTCATTTTCTGAAGTCCTCATGGGGCAGAGCTGAGTCTTGTGAAGACATTAACGTAGTCCAAGTGCATATGGGCGAAATTGGTTTTCCCTGCCATTTCCTTGTGAAAATGTTAATATTTTAGCAATATGGGGGGGTGGCAATGGGGAAGTTGAGTACTGCAGGACACTAGACTGCTCGATGAGAATAGGTAGAAATTTTCCCCAACATGTATTCTATAGAGTAATAAAGAGCTCAAGATATAAGACTAGTAGGATTCAGACACTTTAGTTGACTCCTGTTAAAATACTGAGTCTCATATTATGTTGCAAGAGTACATTGAATGGGCTCTTTCAAAGACTGGAGTTTGCAATAAAGACAAGAAATGGTCTGTCTGGAAATTAAATTATTTTTCAAAACAAGATATGATTCCTTTTTTACATGATGTTCACCTTCTGCTACAGACCCACTCATGTAAGAGAAAAGCACTTGTTCAATAAAGGAAATTGCTTTTTAACCTTCCTCCACCCCCTTCTGTCTTCCACCTCATTCCATATAGAGGAAAGATGACAAATTGAAAGTCGAAGCAAGGCATCCTGGTTTTAGTTCTGGCTCTAGTCCTCTAAGATGGGCATTTAGCTTGTTAGGGGATCAGTCTTCTCAGCTCAGGAGTGAGGCCCTGGGACTTGGGAGTCAGAGGAATCCGGGCAAAAATCGACTTTGAGTTTGCTTTGGGCGTATGAAAAAAAGTATTAATGTGTAGGAATATGTACATATAAACTATGTTTAACAATATATATTTTTAGTTATTTATAAGTTTAATGAGATGTAAAGCATGTTTGTATACTTGTTAAAAGGGGTTTTCTGCTTAATGTTCTACAAAAGAACAAAAGAATGTGTAAATGTGTAATGTGTAAATATAGAAAATGGGAAAGTGATCATGTTACCTTAGAAATCTTAGGAGCAAAGAGAAAAAGGCAGAATCAACTGCAAACTTATGACGCAGAGAAATAAAGATTTCCAAATGTTCAGAGAAAAGCTAACAGGCGGTGTACCCTGGGGGAAAGAAGCCTAAAGGGAGATGGTTTTAGAAAAAAGGGCTCTTACCACAGCATTACAGAGAAGGCGGGTGAGAAAGAGAGGAGACATGGGCAGAGAAGTGACAGTCAAAAGAGGAAGCGTGGCTCACATGACCTCAAAATACAGCCCCAAATGGGGGGAGGTGTCATCAACCGGGATAAAAAAAAGAAATGAATTTCTTTTAAAATGCAGTCTTGATTATTAAAACCCCATTCTATTTAGGAAACATTAACTATGCTATTAAACATCATTCTTTATTCTCCAACTGCTAGACTATGCTTTGGATGGGTCGGGAAACATGGCTTTCCCTAGATATGACACTTCAAAGAAGCTTCCAAGCTACAACTCCCTTTGCTTCTTGGAGGGTTGTTGCTGACTCATCTTTTTATCTGCTTTTTCCCTTCTGCACAATGCTCGCATCAATAAATCAAACATTAGAGCCTAAGTAGAATATAAATTACCCATTTTACTTTCCCACTTAGACAAATGCTAAAAATTTTATTGTGTATCAATCTAGATTTTAATGCATATACACATAAATTTTATGATCAAAATTTAAATAACATGATATCGTATGTATGGCTATACATGCATGTATGTATAATTATATGTATACTCTTATATCTTTGGAATTTTCTGTTTTCATGTTTTTTACTTGCTATGATACTTTGGACACTTTCCATAACACATAAGGCTTGTTCTCATTTATTTTACAATTTTTATTTTTTTACTATGCATTATTTAACCAATCTCTGTTTAACATCACTTAGATACTTGGATTTATTTCATTAAAAACCAAAAATTTTTTTGCAATTTTTTGTAAAAATGGGCTTGCTTTTCTCATTTTTTTTTTTCTAGTCATTCAAAACTATGAAATAAGCAGGAATTGCTCATTAGAATCTGCTTAAATCTCATCTGCATGTGAGGGTTAAAGCTCCCAACTCTCTTGACTAAGGAAATTACTCCTGTGTCTCTCATCTCCCTGTTTGCACATTTTTATTTGTGTCTCTTTATCCTTCTGGGCTGTCAACATTATAAAGGCTGTGTCCACTATTCCATTTTTTTAAAAAACAGAAGAAAGGTACGTTTAATGATAATACTCAGTTGGAACTGAGGACTGTTTCCCCCCAAACCCTAGAACATTTTTTAAATATTTCAAAGAAAGAGAGGGAAACTTGGTGAGTCGAATGGATTATGTAAAACCAGGCCATGCCAGATTAACCACATTTTCTTTGGCCTTTTCTATTGACAATTAAAGCTCAGGGAATGGCATAGATCAAGACCATCTTGATTTCAGCAAGACATTTAACATTTTAAAAAATGACATCCTTGTATTGTAGAGGAAACAAAGCACTCGCTTTCTTTAGATCTCACCAGGTTTAAGTGCATTCGCTTGTGCATGTGTGTATTTAGTTCTGTGCAATGTTGCCACATCTATAGATTTCTGTGATGCCACCACAGTCAACACACAGGACTATTCCATCTCGAGATCTCTCACGCTGCCCTTTTCTAGCCCGTTTATAGCCACAGAAACCCCCCCCCCAGCACTCGCCTAACCCTCTGACAATCACTAGCTTATTCATCTCTAAATTTTATCACTTTAAGAAAGTTTATACATATAATTATACAGTAGTAGGCAGAATTTTGAGATTTTATTCCTTTGAGATGCCTCCGGGTTTGCATATCCATGGTTTACTCCTTTTTGTTGCTTAATAATATTCCACGGTACATGAGTACCTGAATTTGCTTAACTATTCACCCACTAAAAGATATTTGGGTTGTTTCCCAAATTTTTGGTAATTACTAATAAAGCTTTTATGAACAATTACGTATAGGCTTTTGTGAGAACCCAAGTTACCCCTTTCCCTTTTCGTTAAATGACTGAGAGAATAATCCCTGGTTCATATGACAAGTGCCTGCTATTTTGTATGAAATTGTCCTTTTCTCTTGTAGAGAGGTTTACTCTATTCCATTTCCATCAGCAATGTATGAAAGAGTTCATTTCTCCGTGTTCCACTAGCATTTGGTATTGTCAACATGATTATTTTTCCTAGCTGTTCTAATAGGTGCAAAGGGGAAAATTTTTTGTGGTTTTAATTGACATTTCCTTAATACCTATCGATGTTGAAAACCTTTTTGCGTGCTTATCTGCCATATGTATATCCTCTTTGAAGAGATGTTTTTTCATGTCTTTTGCCTGTTTTCCAGTTGAAATGTTTATGTGTTTGTCGTTGTTGAGTTTTGAGAATTCTTAATATATTGTGGACATGAGTCCTTTGTCATATATATGGTTTACAAATATTTTCTTCCAGTTTTTGCCTTGTCTTTCCATCTTCCTTACAGGGTCTTTCACAAAGCAAAAATTTTTATATTTTGATAAGGCCCAGTTTGTCAATTTTCCCTTTTTAACTTTTTTTCATGCTTTGAACACATCTTCCCTTTTTAAAAAAATATATAAACTTTTAATTTTAGAACAGTTTAAGATTCACAGAAAAGATTCAAAAATGGTACAGAGAGTCCTTGTATACTCCTCATTCGATTTTTCCTGTTACTAGCATCTGACATTACTAAGGTAGATTAGGCACAGCTAAAAAGCCAATGCTCTAAAACTCCACATTTTATTTTATTTCACTAGTTTTTTCTAATTTTCTTGTTTCTGTTCCAGGATCCAAACCAGGATACCACAATGGGTTTGGTCATCAAGTCTCCTTAGTTTTGTCTGGTATGTGACAGTTTATCAGACTTTTTTGGTTTCTGATGTCCTTGACAGTATTTAGGCAAGTTGGTCGGTATTTTGTAGACTATCTTTTTATCTGCATCTGTTTGATTTTTTTTTTTGATTAGAGTGGGGTTTGGGTTTTTTAAAAATGACTATAGACGTGAAGTGCCATTCTAGTCACAGTGAAATAAAGATACATACTGTCAACATCACTTACCAACAATGAGGCTAACCCGGGCCACCTAGCCAAAGTAGTGTTTGCCAGTTTTCTTCATCGTAAAGCTCTACTTTTTGGAAGCAAGTAACTAAACACAATTCTTTGAGGGAAGTAGTATCTACATCAATTATTTGGAATTCGTTGGTACAGGAATTTTGTCTTCCTCCCATCTATTTATTTGCTTGTTTATATCAATATGTATTTGTGAACATGTTCAATTTGCATTATAATCTGATATTGTGTTATTTTGTTGCTTAAATCGTTCAAGCTTTGACTGCTAGCTCTTTCAGATTGACTCTTCTGACCCCTTTTACATATTTGGATCATTGCTTTTTGAGCACATTTTATGGCACTTTAAGTAGTTTCCCAAATTCATCCTGCATATTCTATGCCACAGTTCTAGAATCAGCCATTTCTCTGAGGAGATCTGGTTTCTTTTACAGGAGGATGATTTTAGAAACCGATGTATGCACTGGCATTGATTACTTTTGGGTAAGATTACGGTGTTTTTTTACCTCATCTATAAGATGGAATTCTGTGAAATAGGAGCAAAATAAGGTGGATCCCTTTCTTACAAGTCCTTTCTTCTTAGGTTCTGAAGACTTGTGAATAAAAACTTGTCATTTGTTTTAGTTTGCTGTAGAATAAACAACCTTCCTGTTTTGCGGGGACTGAACAATTTTCTATGACAAAGGACCTGCTGCATAAAGTGGAGAGTGATGTCACACTGATGTGACAGTTAAAACAGGACAGCCGTCTTCAGATCCTGAAGGATGGCAACTTAATGGAAAAAGAATACCATACTTCAAGGAGCAGAGCAAAGCAGGAACATGGAAAAACCTAGGCCTTTGATTACTTACTTCAGTGAGTCAATTCTTGAGTTGCTCTACTTTGAAGCATTTTGCCACACGAAATAACTATTCATCACTGTTTTAAACTGTATTTGTGTTTTTGTTGCTTACAATAAAAGCATTCTAACTGTCACTACTGATGTGTATGTTGAATGAAGGCTCCATTTAAAGGGTGTCCTTTGATATTCGGAGCTCATGCATTATTGATATGAAAACAATTAATATCCATACTTGTGATTTCAATGTCTCTGTGTGACAGCTTCTGCTTCAAAAGGAGATCTTTAGATCAGTGTTTGTAAAAATTAATTTGTTGATTTGGCCAATCTTCTGTCTCTTCAATCGTTTTTCAAAATTACTATGCATGGACAATGAGCCCTTGTGTTTGGTGGGGAAAAAAGATGATTTTGGGTATCTCCTGCCTGTGAGGCTCACGGTTGAGAGGAAGAGACAGGGATGCCAGCAACTGAAGTGACATCTGTGAAAGGACAAAAACGTATACTTTTAGAAAAGAGAAAATAATTCCCAAGTGCTGTAAATGGGAAATCTGAGAGTGTTGGAACTGACAAAAAGGAGATAAAAGAGTGGGGAAAGGAAGAAACCAACAGCCCATGTAGTTGAAGGAAATGCAGGAGCAAAGTGTGGAGATGAAAACACAACATTTTTGGAGAAAGTAAGCATGAGACGCAGCTGAGGAATGGTGAGGGATTTGCTACGAGGGGAAAGGACGTTGGCAACAGTCGATGGAACCAGTCTGTGGGGAGATTTGAACGCCAGGCTAAGGATTTTAGATTCTAATCGCTTTACAAGCCTCTTAACAAAAAAAACGATGCTATTTTTGTGAGAGTTTATCTTGTTCTTCAAAAAAGTTTTCTTTGGCTGTGCAAACAAGGATTATAGATATCAATCATATTCTATTGATTCAGAAAAAAAATATTGAAAAAATTGTTATAAATTATTTTAGGAACGGGGCCCCTATGTTTTTCTTCTCCTTTTCGTCTTCTTCTTGCCAACTTCTTTTTAAGCAAATGTGGATTCTAATATGTTGGTTTATTTATAATTTTTTTTTTTATTTCAAAATTGTAGACAGCCAAACCCATCTTACTTTTATCAACATGGTAAGCAATTTATAACATTTAAAAATTTTGGGGGGGGGGGTTAGGGATGTATCAATTATCATGCACTTAGTGCTCTTGGAACACGTCAGAGTCAAATATTGTGTCTATAGCACATAACATGGTGTTTGAATGGCATGATCCTATATTGGCATTTGCTCCTATATTGGGATTTGCTTTATCAGTGATCTCCAAAACCCTTTCCACATTTTTCTCTGGCGTACAAAGACTCTGATACATACAACTTTTGATCTAAAGTTGGTGTAAACTCTTAGTGGAAGGCAATGATATTGAATGCTTGTACATAATCATACACTGATTTGAATTTGAGAATTTTTGAAACAGGCTGTTTTATATTTGTTTTCTCCCAAACAATTCTTTACTCTTTGGCAGTTAGGTTTAATTTTTCAGATTCACATTAGACCAATAAATTTTAGAAATAGGGATCTCAAGAGCATCTTGGCCCTTATATCTGAGCTTGGTAAACACTCCTGCAGTTAGCCTATAGACCATGCATTGAAGATATTAAGGGAATAGAACTATGTAACTTGAATATCATAGTCAGTTCTTGTAATCGGGCTCTCCCAATGCTAGGCCAAGAGTCATTTTTCCAGTCTCTCCTAACGTCTCTCTGCTGCTCCTTTACCCCTTTCCTTGAATTATAGAGTTACAAATGCCTCCCACTTATTAACAGCATTAGTTGTCATTTTATTATGTCACGTCTGTGCCAGGCCTTCTGCAACCATCCATTCATTTAATTTTCACAGAACTTTACATTTCAAAAAAGCTATTATTATTCTCATTCTCATCTTCACAGAAAAGGGATTACAGCTGAGATGACAGAAGCAGTGTTCAAACCCAACCTTTCTTCAAATTCCATCACTCCTTTCTCCTACACTCCCACAGTGCCTTCTGAAAGTGCTCACAAAAGGAGAATCATAAAAAAAAGAAATGTTTCTGATTCTCTCCAGTTACGGGAAAAAAGACAGGTCACAGCCTCCTTGAATCATCTCATCTGCCAATGAGGTGGCTGAATTAGTATTAAAAACTTCCCCCCCAAAAAAAATCTAGCCAGGCTGGATGACTCAGCCTGTAATCCCCGGGTTTGGGAGGCTGAGGTGAGTGGATTGCCTAAGCCCGCGGGGTTTGAGACCCCCCTGGGCAACTTGGCAGACCTTGCCTCTACAATAAATTAAAAAAATTTAAACCCGGGGATGGTAGTGCGCGCCTGCAGTTCCAGCTACTTGGAAGGCTGAGGCAGAAGGATCGCCGGAGCCCAGCAGGTCGAGGGGCGGTGGCCGGGAGCGGCCACTACACTCCAGTCTGGGCGACAGAGTGAGACTCCAACTCAAAAAAAATTAAAAAGAACACAAAGAATGCCTCTTCTCAAAATCTCTGCCTGAAATTGAAAATTATGGAAGCTTCTTTACATAGTATATTGAATTTCCAGAAAAAACTCTTTTCATACATATGTTAAGTTGGGAAGGGTAATCACAATTGGATTGGCTCTGGGGAAGAGGAATGTGAAGGAATAAGCTAGAACACAGTAGGCCCAGAGTACTGGATAGAGAATCAAGAAAATATATAAAAAATATATGAAAAAGCGGGGGGCTCGTGCTGGAGCAGAGATAGGCTTTTCTCTCAACTTCGCTTACACTTTAAAGAAGAGGCAAGGATTGAGCGCAATCACTTATTCCCATTAGAAGTCTTGACAAAAGGGGCCAAACTCTGCGAAATATTCAAGAGGGTTTACTCTAAACCCAAATGTGAGTGACTTGGGCCTGTGGTACCATCCCAAGAGGTCCTGAGAACATGTGCCCAAGGTGGTTGAATTGCAGCTTGGTTATATACACACTAAGAAGACCGAAGTTACAGACAAACCATAAATCGATACACGTAAGATTTACATTGGTTCGACCCTGGGAAGGCAAAACATTTCTAAGCTGGGGGTTGCAGGTTATAGGTGGATTCAAATATTTACAGATCGGCAATTAGTAGCAAGAGATAGGCTTTGTCTTAAGGAACTTTGAAATTAGTAAAGAAGATGTGTTGAGATTAGGGTTTTATTTTTTAAGGAAATTTCTTGATATGTAGATGATGCCACACTAAGGATTGACAATTAAGTTTGGGAGCTCATCCTAGAAAAAATGCTATATACCTCACTGTGAGTATCACTACAGTCACTTTTGAAGTTTTCCTCCTAGGAAGCTATGCACTGATGCTTGTACCTAAATTTACCCAGCACAGGAATTTTGGAATTCTTTTTCTGGAATGACCATCAGAGCTGTCATCATATTACCCTTGATGTCCTTAATGTCATCAAATGTATTCCATGTAATATTTCCTTTATCTTCAAGTAAAACAAAAAAATATCTGGGGGCCCAAACATGTGAGTAGGGAGGGTGTTCCAATACAGTTATTTGTTTACTGGCTAAATACTCCCTCACAGACAGTGCTGTCTGAACTGGTGCATTGTCATGATGCAAAAAATCCTTTGGAACCTTTTTGCACACACCTTTCTCATGACAAGATTTTCAGTTATGATTTGCTTAACTTTTTCTCTATTAACGCTTACCTAGTCGCTATGCTTCTCAGCCCGGGCCCAAAGATTTTGACACACAAATCAACAAATTTTTGCAATGTTTTTTGCCAGTTCTGCTATCACTGCCCCTCCTGACCTCTCTTCATCAGGGATACTTCCTCTCCCCTCAGATAAACGTTTTAAACAATTTTTACACCGCGGTTTTTTCATTGCATTATCCCCATAAACTTGGGCTTACAAGCCCCTTTATTTTACTTCCCTCTTGCCAACTTTAACAATAAATTTAATGTTTGTTTGCCGCTCTAATTTAAACTCTGATATTCTCATGACACAACAAAAACCCTGCAACAAAAAAATGCGCCCCAAAAC
>JAPVLO010003861.1:0-19013 GCA_027257055.1 Cephalopachus bancanus
GGCGATAAAGACAAGCCAGTTGTTAAGAAAATTTTAGAAGCACTAAAACAAGATTCAGTTAAGAAATTTATCGAATCAGAGTGGAAAGGTGCAGTAGTTCCTGTTAAATAATTAAACTTTATTATAAAAAACCATCAGTGATGATGGTTTTTCTAATTTTAAAAGGAAAAAATTGTAAAATATTATTTTAAATCCCTTACATAAAAATTAAATTTACGAAATTTCTAATTTTGTGGTATTATATTACTTATGAGTAAGAAAGGATAAATTTGTATGGATATTAATAATGTAAACATTACGGAATTAGAAAAAAAAGTTGAGCAATATATTGAAAACAATAAAAATAAATTTTCATCAGTTGAGGAGGCGTTGGATAGCTTTTTTAATACTGAAGAAGGAAAACTTTTAGCAGGGAAGTAAAAGAAACTCCTGAATATACAGCGTATGGGATTGTTGATGAAGCTGTACGAGAGAAAGATGATAAAAAAGCAATTAAACTATTAAAAAAAGCCTTGGAACTTTCGCCTTATAATGTTAGTGCAAAAATAGAAATGATTTTTAGAAAAAATCCAACGACTAACGCGCGTATAACGGAAGTTGAAAAACTTGTTTTAGAAACTGAAAAATTACATAAAGAAAACAAAGTTGAAACGCACGGTGTTCTTTTTGCGAAACATTCACTAGGAAATTTATACATGAACGAGCTTCTTTACAAAAAAGGCCGAAAAAGAGTACCAAGAAATTTTACAAATTGATAAAGCTGATGAACACTTAGTTCGTTACGAACTTATGACTATTTATTGCCTACTTTTTGAATGGGATAAGGCTATAAAATTGTTTGCAAATGTAGCAAACGCTGATGAAGATGAAAGAATGCTTGTACCGTTCATAACGGCAGCTGTGCTGAACGATAAGGAAGATGTAGCACGTTATTATTTGAAAAATTACGTCAAGTTAACAAAAATTAGGAAAACTGTTTAAAGCGACGGAGTTTCCGCTTGACCTAGTTTTATCAACACGCAAAACTAATGATGAGCATAGTCTGTTTGAACTTACTTCACCATTTGGCAAAGTTTCTATGCTTCTTGCGAGTAGTTATTTATACACTTGGCTTAGAAATTCTTTCAATATCGTGCAAAGAAATCTGGAAATTCCAGCGGAAATTGTTGCTATAAAAATTGCTAAATCTAAAAATAATCTAGAAATTAATCCGTTATACAGAGGATTAAGTACAACCAGTATAAAGTTTTGGAAGAAAATAATTATAAATCTGTGAAAGATTTTGCTAAAGTACTGAAAAAGAAGTTTTAGAGTTGCACGGTATCGGAGTTGCGACTATTAAAAAGCTAAAAGATAACGGAGTTAAGTTTAAGAAATAATTAGACTTAGCGTAATATTTAATAAAATTTTGTAATTCGTTAGTGTACATTTACTAATATAATTACAAATTTTTTTATTTGTCGAAGTATATTAAGGTAATAGAATAAACTAAAAAGTTCGATATAATTATCCGATTTAAACTTATAAAAATAAATTGCAGTTAGCAAATACGGTATAACAAATGATATATTTAAAAATATTATAAAATTTTGGTTTATAATGTAGAGTTAACATTCTATAATTTGACAAAAATAGTGAAATGGTATATAATTCTAATAATTTGAATAACTTTCTTTTAAGTAGTCCAGAGAGGCTAGCAAGGAATTAATTATAAACACAGTTTATTTATTGTGATTTATTTGGTATATAATTTTGCTACCCTGTTCTAATGAATTGGGTAGTTTTTTTAGGAGATAATTATGGCGGAGAAAATTTTATTTAATGAAGATGATATTTCAAAAATAATTACACGTATTTCTCATCAAATTTTGGAAAATAATGATGGCGATGAGATTGTTCTCGTTGGAATAAAAACACGTGGGGAATATATTGCAAACGTCTTAAAGCTAAGATGAAACAAATTTCAGAAATAAATATTCCCTGTCGAAGTGCTTGATATTACTTTTTACCGTGATGATTGTATAAAGGATAGTGATGATCCAAAGGTTAAAACTCCGAATTTCAAACTTAATTTAACGAAAAAAAACAGTAGTTATCGTTGATGATGTTCTCTATACTGGTAGAACTGTTAGAGCTGCGATTGATGCGATTATGGATGTATCTCGTCCTAAAAGCGATCGCCTTGCGATTTTAGTTGACCGTGGTCATCGTGAACTTCCGATTCGTGCAGATTATGTTGGGAAAATATTCCGACGGCAAGTAAAGAAGTTGTAAAAGTGCAACTTGAAGAAGTTGATAATAACGAACAAATTTTATTAAAACTTAATACAATATCTTTTTAAGATAGTCCAGCGAGGCTAACAAGAGATTTATTAGAAGTACAAAGTTTCTACCCAAAATTTATTTGATTAGGAAATTATGTATTTCTTTAAGACTACCTTGTTTAGCGGGGTAGTCTTTTTTGTTGGGAAAAATTATATTGGGAGTATAAGTTATAAAAAATAATAGTAATAAGCTATTAAAATATTTTTTTAAACGGAATTAAAAGTATAGAAACAAAATTATAAAATTATAAGGAGAATGCAATGAAAAATTTAGTAGCGATGAGCGACCTTAGTAATGAAGAAGTTTATGATTTAATAAAAAGGGCATTAGCTTTAAAAAATGGCGAAAAAGTAGAGAGAAGAGAAGACTTATATGTAGCTAATTTATTTTTGAAAATTCTACAAGGACAAAACATAGCTTTGAAGTTGCCGAGTATAAGCATGGACTGAATATAATTAATTTTGAAACGTCGACATCATCTGTAAAATAAAGGGAGACCCCTTTACGATACGTGTAAAACTCTTGAGATGATTGGTTGCAATATGTTAGTTATAAGGCACGGACAAACGAGATATTATGATGAACTGAAAAACTTGAATATTCCGATTATGAGTGGCGGAGACGGAAGCGGAGAACATCCAAGTCAGTGTCTACTTGACCTTATGACGATGTACGAAAAGTTTGGAAAAATCGAAGGTCTTAACGTAGTTATTGCAGGCGATATAAAAAACTCGAGAGTTGCACGCAGTAATTACAATATACTAACAGACTTGGAGCGAGCGTTAGATTTATTTGCCCAGATGAGTTTTGCAATAATACACTCGGTGAAGTTGTAAATTTTGATGATGTAATTTCTGAAATTGATGTGTGTATGCTCCTTAGAGTTCAGCACGAACGTCATAGTGAGAAAGCTACTTTTACAGAAGAGGAGTACAACAAAAAAATATGGGCTTAACGAAGAGCGCTACAAAAAATTAAAGGACTCGGCGATAGTTATGCATCCAGCACCAGTAAATAGAGATGTAGAAATTTCATCAGACCTTGTTGAAGCTGAAAAGTCTGTAATATTTGAACAGATGAAAAATGGAATGTTCATGCGTCAAGCGATAATAGAAAAAATAATAAAAGATAATAACTTATAAGGAGAAAATTATGCTACTTTTAAAAAACGGTAAGGTTTATCAAAACGGAGAAATTAGAGCGAAGGATATTTTAATAGACGGAAAAAAATAATAAAAATTGCTGAAAATATTACAGAAGATAATGCACAGGTTGTCGATTTAGACGGAAAATTAGTCGCTCCTGGATTTATTGATGTGCATGTGCATTGGAGAGAGCCTGGCTTTGAGTATAAAGAAACAATTTACAATGCGTCAAGAGCACAGCACGCGGAGGTTTTACGACAGCTATGCCAATGCCGAACTTAGATCCAGTACCTGACAGTTATGACAGTCTAAAAAACAACTTGATATTATAGAACGTGATACTGTTATACGTGCAATTCCTTACGGAGCAATAACGAAAGGTGAACTTGGAAAAGAGTACGCAGATTTTGAAGATTTAGCGAAATATGTTTTCCGCCTTTAGTGATGATGGACGAGGGGTTCAAGATGCGAATAAATGTATCAATCGATGAAAGTTGCTGCACATTTGGATAAGGCGATAGTTGCTCATTGTGAGGACAATTCATTAATTTTAGGTGGGTGTATGCACTGTGGTCGCCGTAGCAAAGAGCTTAATTTACCGGGTATTCCATCAGTTTGTGAAAGTGTGCAAATAGCTCGTGATGTCCTGCTTGCAGAAGATGCTAATTGTCATTATCATGTGTGCCATGTATCGACAAAAGAGTCTGTACGCATAATTCGTGATGCAAAAAAAGCAGGAATAAAAGTTACGTGTGAAGTTTGTCCGCACCATTTAATAAGTGATGAAAAATGATATTACGCATGATACAGGAATGTGGAAAATGAATCCGCCGCTTCGTGCTAGTGAGGATAGAAAGGCTCTAATCGAGGGACTTCTTGACGGAACGATAGATATTATCGCAACGGATCACGCACCTCATGCAGTAGAAGAAAAAAATCTAACTATGACAAAATCAGCGTTCGGCATTGTTGGAAGTGAAACTGCATTTAGTCAGCTGTATACAAAATTTGTAAAAACAAATATCTTCTCGCTAGAGTTTTTAATAAAAATTATGAGTGAAAAAGTTGCCGATACTTTTGGTTTACCATACGGAAGATAGCAGAAAATAATTTTGCAGATTTAGTAGTAATAGATTTAGAAAAAAATATAAAAATTGACCCTGAGAAATTTTTATCAAAAGGACGCAATACGCCGTACGTTAACGAAGAAAATTTTTGGACTGCCAGTTTTAACGCTTTGCGAGGTGTAGTTGCTTATAAAGATGAACAATTTAAAAATGTAAAGGAGAAAAATATGTACTCTTACGATAAAAAATTAATTTTGGAAGACGGTAGTGTTTATAAAGGATATGGTTTTGGTGCAGATGTAGAAATGGCAGGTGAAGTAGTTTTTAATACTGCGATGACAGGCTATCAAGAAACTTTGTCAGATCCGTCATATAACGGACAAATAGTTACATTTACTTATCCACTAATTGGGAACTATGGAATTAATCGTGATGATTATGAAACAATTAATCCGAGTATAAAAGGAATAATTACACGAGAAATTTGTAAAAAACCATCTAATTTTAGAAGTGAATTTACTCTTGATAATGTTTTGGAAGATTTGAACATTCCTGGGATTTCAGGAATTGATACGAGAAGTTTGACGAGAAAAATTCGTGAGCATGGAGTTATTAAAGAATAATCGTAAACATTGATAAAGATGATAACGAGGTATTGGAAAAAACTTCGCAATAAAAACTTACCGACAAATCAAATAGAACAAGTTTCAACTCAAAAATCATTTTTATCATCGGGCCGTGGATACAGAGTTGTTCTTGTTGACCTTGGTATGAAATCAGGAATTTTAAGGGAATTAAATTCGAGGGATTGTGATATTGTAGTCGTGCCATATAACGCTACGGCAAAAGAAATTTTAAGACAAAAACCTGATGGTGTAAGCTTAGTAACGGACCTGGGGATCCTGTTGACGTTCCTGAAACTGTTGAAATGATAAAAGAAATAATTTCAGAAGTTCCAGTTTTCGGAATTTGTATGGGACATCAGCTACTTAGCTTAGCGTGTGGGGCAAAAACTTATAAATTAAAATTTGGACATAGAGGAGCGAACCATCCGGTTAAAAATTTATTAACGGAAAAGGTGGATATTACTTCGCAAAATCATGGATATTCTGTTGATATTGAATCGTTAAAGGATACGGACTTAGAACTTACGCATTTAGCGGTAAATGACGGAACGTGTGAAGGTGTTAGACATAAAACATATCCAGCATTTTCTGTGCAGTACCACCCAGAAGCATCACCAGGGCCACACGATCCAAATTATTTATTCGATCAATTTATTAGCAATATGAAAGAATTTAAAGAAAATAAAAAATAAAATTATTAGAAAGTAAAAGGAGTAGAGTTATGCCAAAACGAAGTGATATAGAAACGATTTTTAGTAATTGGATCTGGACCAATAATTATCGGTCAAGCAGCGGAATTTGATTATGCAGGAACGCAGGCGTGCCTATCTTTAAAAGAAGAAGGATACAAAGTAATTTAGTAAATTCTAATCCTGCGACAATAATGACGGATAAAGAAATTGCGGATAAAGTTATATCGAGCCTCTAACAGCAGAATTTGTGAGTAAAATTATTAGAAAAGAAAGACCACACGCACTGCTTCCAACTCTTGGGGGGCAGGTGGACTTAATCTAGCTGTTGAACTGCATGAGAGTGGAGTGCTTGATGAATACGAAGTTGAACTACTTGGAACAAAACTTTCATCTATTAAACAAGCAGAAGATAGAGAACTTTTTAGAGATTTAATGAACGAACTGGGCGAACCAGTGCCGGAGTCAGAAATTATAAATACACTTGAAGAAGCGTACGCTTTTGTTGAGAAAATTGGTTATCCAGTAATCGTCCGTCCAGCGTTTACGATGGGAGGGACTGGAGGAGGTATTTGCCATAATGATGAAGATTTAGAAGAAATAGTAAGTAGCGGACTTCATTACTCTCCTGTAACGCAGTGCTTACTTGAAAAATCAATCGCAGGATACAAAGAAATTGAATACGAAGTTATGCGTGATAGTAATGATACAGCAATAGTTGTGTGTAACATGGAAAATATTGATCCTGTCGGTGTTCATACTGGGATTCAATCGTTGTAGCACCGTCGCAAACTTTGACGGATAGAGAGTATCATATGCTACGTGATGTGTCGTTGAAAATTATTCGTGCACTTGAGATTGAGGGAGGC
Organism: Cephalopachus bancanus; assembly: GCA_027257055.1. NCBI lineage: Eukaryota > Metazoa > Chordata > Mammalia > Primates > Tarsiidae > Cephalopachus > Cephalopachus bancanus. The sequence continues at coordinate 6,722 of JAPVLO010003861.1, forward strand.
TGTAACGTGCAGCTTGCACTTGATCCGTATTCGTTCAAATATTATACTATCGAAGTTAACCCGCGTGTTTCTCGTTCATCAGCATTAGCATCAAAGGCAACAGGGTATCCAATTGCAAAAATTGCTGCGAAAATTGCTGTCGGTTTAGAACTGTGATGAAATTATTAATCCGGTAACGAAAAATTCTTACGCCTGCTTTGAGCCGGCACTTGACTATGTAGTTAGTAAAATTCCACGTTTCCCATTTGATAAGTTTGAACACGCTGATAGAAAACTTGGTACGCAGATGAAGCTACTGGGGAAGTTATGGCGATGGGACGCACATATGAAGAAAGTTTATTAAAAGCAATTCGTTCTCTTGAATATGGAGTACATCATCTAGGGCTTCCGAACGGTGATGAGTTTAGCTTAGATTATATTTTACAAAAAATTGTAGTAGCATGTGATGAAAGATTGTTCTTTATCGGTGAAGCGCTACGCCTGGAATTACACCTAAAGAAATTCATGAAATGACGCAAATAGATTTATTTTTCCTAGACAAAATGCAAAATATTATTGATATTGAACAAGATTTAAAAAATAATGTTGACAATAATAGATATGTTAATTTTTGCGAAAAAATACGGTTTTTCTGACAAAACTATTGCACATCGCTGGAATAAAACTGAACGTGAAATTTATAATATGAGAATAGCAAATAATATTAAGCCAGTATTTAAAATGGTAGATACTTGTTCGGCAGAGTTTAGTTCGGAAACGCCGTATTTCTATTCAAGTTATGAACAGGAAAATGAATCTATAAAAAGTGATAAAGAAAAAATTATCGTTCTTGGTTCTGGTCCTATAAGAATTGGACAAGGCGTTGAATTTGATTATGCAACTGTTCACGCAGTAATGGCGATAAAAGAGGCTGGCTATGAAGCTATTATCGTAAACAATAACCCAGAAACAGTATCAACGGACTTTTCAATCTCGGATAAACTTTATTTCGAGCCAATAACAGAAGAAGATGTAATGGCAATTATTGAACACGAAGAACCGCTTGGGGTTGTCGTGCAGTTCGGTGGTCAGACGGCGATTAACTTAGCTGAAAAATTAGCAATCACGAGTTAAAATTTTAGGAAACTGCACTTGAAGAAATTGATAATGCAGAAAATCGTGATAAGTTTGAAGAGAACTGTTGAACAAACTTGAAATTCCTCAACCACTAGGAAAAACGGCGTTCAATACGGAAAAAGCTGTGGAAAATGCCAAAGAAAATTGGTTATCCAGTTTTAGTAAGACCGTCTTACGTTCTAGGCGGGCGCGCTATGGAAATAGTTTATGATGAAAGTGAACTAAGACATTATATGGAACACGCTGTAAAAGTTTCGCTGAACATCCAGTTTTAACGGATAGATATTTAGTCGGAAAAGAAATAGAAGTTGATGCAATTTGCGATGGTGAAACGGTGGTTATCCCAGGAATTATGGAACATATCGAACGAGCAGGAGTGCACTCTGGGGATTCGATGCAGTATATCCTCCGCAAACTTTAACACCTGAGCAAAAAAAAACTTATTGAATATACGATAAAACTTGCTAAAGGACTTAATATTATAGGATTATTAAATATCCAGTACGTAATTAGTAAAGGGGAAGTTTTCGTTTTAGAAGTTAACCCACGTAGTTCAAGAACTGTACCGTTTTAAGTAAAATTACTAAGGTACCTATGGCGAAAATTGCGATGCAAGCTATCCTTGGGCAAAAATTAAGTGCTAAAGGATATGAAACTGGATTAATTGCAGAGAGTAAAAATGTTTATACAAAAGTTCCAGTGTTCAGTTTCCAAAAATTAAAAGATGTAGATACAACGCTTGGACCAGAGATGAAATCAACTGGGGAAGTTATGGGCAGTGATATTAATTTAGAAAAACTCACTTTATAAAGGGTTGGTATCTGCTGGAATAAAAATTAGAACGCAAGGTAATATACTGTTTACGATAAGTAATGAAGCAAAAGAAGAAGCCCTAGAACTTGCGAGAAGATTTTCAAAATTGGTTATACTATTATCGGAACGGAAGGTACGGCGAAATACTTTATAGAAAATGGCTTAAAAACTGTGTTCGTTTGGAAAAATTGATAGAAGTAATTACAGCGTACTCGATGCAATGTACGACGGGGATGTCGATATAGTAGTAAATACAACATCAAAAGAAAAAGGTTGTAACACGTGACGGCTTTAAAATTCGTAGGGTAGCTAGTGAACAGGAAATAATTTGCTTGACTTCACTTGATACAGCGAGAGCATTACTAGAGGTGCTTGAGTCAATTACGTTTAGTATAGACGCACTATAGAAAGAGATAATTTTACATACTCGTGGAATAGATGTTATAAATAGAAAATAAATTAAGATGAAAAATAACTAATGTAAATTGATGGCTGTGCTAGTTAAAAATTTTAAAAATAATAGATTATAAATTAGCATAGCTTACTAAACAAAACTATCCATAAAATTTCAAATTTAGTAAAAGAGGTGGCGTATAAAGTACAATTAGCAACTGTAATAAGAAATGAAAAGATTGCAGATAAAATTTTTAAAATAACACTCGCAGGAGATATTGTTGATGAGATGAATGAAGCGGGGCAATTTGTAAATATTAGAGTAAATAATAGTTACGAATATCTTTTGCGTCGTCCAATATCAATTTGTGAAATCAATAAAACAAAGCAGACTTTTGTTATGATTTACCGAGCTGATGGGGACGGAACGAAAAAAAATTTCGCAGTTGAAAGAGAATGACAAAGTTGATGTACTTGGACCACTTGGGAAAGGATACGATATTTCATCACTTGACAGTGGTCAGACTGCACTTCTTGTGGGCGGCGGAATTGGGTGCCTCCATTATATGAGCTTGCAAAAAAATTTAAAAAAGCTGGGGTAAAAACAATTCACATACTAGGCTTTAACAATGAAAAAGATGTTTTTTACGAAAAAGAATTTGAAAAATTAGGGGAAACTTATGTTTCAACTGCTGATGGAAGTTATGGAGTAAATGGTTTTGTTACAGATGTAATTAAAAATAAAAAAATTACGTACGATAAATATTATAGCTGCGGACCTGTTGCTATGCTAAAAGCACTAAAAAATATGGATGATAAGCACGTTGGTTATGTGTCGCTAGAAGAAAGAATGGCGTGCGGAGTGGGCGCTTGTTATGCGTGCGTATGTAAAACGGCAAACGATGAAATTTCACGAGTTTGTTATGACGGTCCAGTTTACAAAGCTGAAGATATTAGGTTATAGGAGGATATTATGAGCGAAAGATTGCGAGTTAAATTACCAGGATTGGATTTAAAAAATCCAATTATGCCAGCGTCAGGTTGTTTTGCATTCGGACTTGAATATGCAAATTTTTACGATATATCTCAGCTTGGTGCAATAATGATAAAAGCTGCGACAAAAGAAGCAAGGTTTGGAAATCCTACCCCTCGAGTTGCAGAAACTTCAAGCGGAATGCTAAACGCTATTGGTTTACAAAACCCTGGGGTACACGAAATTATTAATACAAAATTAAAAGAATTAGAAAAATATGACGTGCCAATAATTGCCAACGTTGCAGGTAGTGAAATTGATGATTATGTTTATGTTGCTAAGCATATCTCTAAAGCAAAAAATGTTCATGCACTTGAGCTTAATATTTCTTGTCCAAATGTTAAACACGGCGGAATACAGTTCGGAACGGATCCAGCTACGGCAAAATTTTTAACAAGAAAAAGTAAAAGAAGTTTCCGAAGTTCCAGTTTATGTAAAACTCTCTCCGAATGTAACGGATATTGTCGCTATGGCAAAAGCTGTTGAAGAAGGAGGAGCTGATGGATTACGATGATAAATACTTTGGTAGGCATAAGACTAGATAAAAAAACTGGAAAGCCGATTATCGCTAATATTACAGGTGGACTTTCTGGTCCTGCGATAAAACCAGTTGCTATTAGAATGGTTTATCAAGTTGCTCAAGCTGTAAAAATTCCAATTATAGGAATGGGCGGTGTTATGAATGAGTGGGACGTTATAGATTTCATTTCTGCTGGAGCTAGTGCAGTAGCTGTCGTACGGCGAATTTTACCGATCCGTACGCTTGCCCCAAAATAATTAATAATTTAGAAAATGCACTTGATGAACTTGGTGTAAATCATATATTAGATATTCATGGAAGAAGTTTAAATAAAGAAAAAATTGAATAACCATTTAACGAGTAAACATTTAATTAGAAAAGAGGTAGTTATGGAAAAATCAGTAATAATTGCGTTGGACTTTCCAACACTAGAAGAAACAAAAACATTTTTGAAACAATTTGATGATGAAAAACTGTTTGTAAAAATTGGAATGGAACTTTACTTGCAAAATGGACCAGTAGTAATTGAAGAAATAAAAAAATTAGGACATAAAATATTTTTTAGATTTGAAACTACACGACATACCGAACACAGTTTACGGTGCTGCCAAAGGTCTTGCAAAATTTGATATTGATATACTAACTATTCATGCAAGTGGTGGTTTAGAGATGATGAAAGCTGCAAAACGCGGAATGATTGACGGCGGAAGTGAGAGTGCGAAAGTTATCGCAATAACTCAGCTAACATCAACATCAAAAGAGATGTTAAAAGAAGAAACAACTTGTAACTAGCAGTTTAGAAGATAGTGTTATAAATTATGCAAAAACTTGCGAAAAAAGCTGGGCTTGATGCGTTGTATCATCGGTTCATGAAGCGAACTTATTACTGAAAATTGCGGAGAAAATTTCTTAAAAGTAACTCCAGGAATTAGACTTGAAACTGATGAGGTAGGCGATCAAAAACGAGTAGCAACTCCTAAGTATGCCCGCGAGAATGGTTCAACGCACATCGTTGTAGGTCGCCCAATTACAAAATCAAGTAATCCAAAAGAAGCGTACAAAACTATAAAAAATTTATTTTTAAATAAATAATTTTAAAGGAGCAAAACATGATGAATTTTAATGAAACAGTAGCAAAAAATTTGTTAGAAATTAAGGCGGTGGAACTTAGACCAAACGATTATTTCACATGGACTTCAGGAATAAAATCACCTATTTATTGCGACAATAGACTAACAATGTCTTATCCGAGCGTTAGAAATAACATCGCAAATGGTCTTGCGAAACTTATTGAAGAAAAATTTGTTGATGTTGATGTTGTAGCAGGAACGGCAACGGCAGGTATTCCTCATGCAGCGTGGGTAAGTATATTCTTGACAAACCGATGATTTATGTGCGAGATTCTGCGAAAAAACACGGAAAAACAAATCAAATTGAAGGTCATGTAGAAAAAGGGGCGAAGGTTGTAGTTATCGAAGATTTTAATTTCAACAGGTATTTCTTCTATTAAAGTAGTAAAAGCTCTGCGTGAAGCAGGTTGTGAAGTTGTAGGTGTTGTTGCAATCTTTAGCTATCTTCTTAAAAAAGCAACGGCTGCTTTTGCTGAAGAAAATATCAAGTTTTATACACTTACAAATTACGATAGTTTAATAAAGGAAGCAAGTAAACAAGGCTACATAAAAGAGGAAGATATTGCCGGAACTAATTTTCTTGGCGAGATAATTTGAATAAATAATAATTTTAAATATATTTGTGAATAATAATAGATTAGAGTGAATTTTAAAAATATAAAATTTAAAAATATATTAAATAATTTCCTGAATTATTAGTATTATCACAAATATATTTTATTTTTGCTTATAAATTTACATCTTTATAAAAATTATGTATAATTAGGCGAAATAATAAAAGGAGAATGAAAATGATTTACGGATTATTATTAGTTTTAGTTTATATAATTGCACGAAAAGCTATGCACTTTGAAAAATTAAGTCAGTTCGAACAAGTTATATTGCCGACATACGCATTAATTATGTTTTTATTTACGATGAAATGGCAACTACAAGAAGTTATTATTATGGCAGTTATTGTTATTATGGCGATAATTATTTCTGAATATCAGCTAATTGATGTTGAATTTAAACAAACTGATGAACTTGATAGGCATAAACGCCCAATAGTAAAAATAAAAAAAGGTAAGAAATTTATACTAGGTTGGCTTGCAGTTCTTGCTCTAGGACGCTACTGAATATTACATATTCAACTCATCTTGATACCGAGCATTTGTTAAAAGAAATTTTAATAGAAATGGCGAAAGATATCCTAGGATTTGCAACATTTTTTACGGAAAGTTCGTGGTTCATTTGGTTATTAACAGGTCTTACGAGTACAATCTACACGTATAAACTTAGAAAGTTAAATAAAGATGTTGAAAAAGCACTGACTAGAAAACCTAAAAAGCATAAAAGAAGAAATAAATAGATATGAGTAATCATATCTATTTTTTGTTTGTGCTCAAATGATGTAGGGAACTAAAAAACAAGTATTCGATTGTCGAATACTTGTTTTTATTATGTTTAGTTTTTCTTATTAGTTTTTCTTAGATGAATTATCTTCCGGTCTATTCTCATTACTTACAGTTGGATCATTTTTCAGATCTTCTTTAGTAAGTTTATCGGGAAGATTAGCTAGTAGGTCTTCTGGTTCGAATTGTGCAACATTTACGGCTGGATACCTATCTTTATTGATTCGCTGTTTAGAATAAATAGGGTTAACTATTGATATTCTTCCTTGATAATAGATATTTGTTATATCTGAAGCGGTAGGTAAGTTCATTCCTAGATGTATTGCGTATTGCTGATGAAATATATAGCAATGATTTTGGTTTTGGATAATAGTAGTAAACACCGTTATACATTATATCGTAACCTTCAATTTGTGAGATACTATATTCATATCATTATTGAAAAACATTGCTACAATCGAACTCATTTCAGATGTTGATAAGTTATGAGTAACATTGTCTCCAGCTATTGAAATTACATCGTTAATTTTAGCAACGGCATTTAAACTTTTAGCTTTATCAATCAAGGCATGAATTGCTTGAAGTTGTCTTTGTCCACGATCTAAATCACTATCATAATATCTTGTTCTACAAAATGCAAGAGCTTCTTCTCCATTTAGAGTATGCCAACCTTGTTTTAAAGTTACAGTGTTCATTTCTCCATTAGCATTTTGCTCGGTCATATCAAACGGTACATATAAATCAATTCCACCGAACGCATTAACAGTTTGTTCAAATGCTTTAAAATTAATAACTATGTAAAAATTAATCGGAGCATTTAGTAAACTTTCAACAGATGAAATAGTTTCATCAACGCCCCCCAAAAGCATGAGCATGAGTTATTTTGTCGAAAAAATATGAATTAGAATCTGCTGAACTTTCTTTCATAAGTGATAGAGAATCACGTGGAATACTAATCATATCCATACGTTTTGAATCTTTATTAACAGCTGCATAAATCATAGCATCTGTCCTACTATTTTCTCTCGTTTGTCCTCTGCTTTTTCTTGAATCATTTTCATCAATTCCAAGAATTAATGCAGAAAATTTTGTAAAGTTTGGATCTACATTTTTTGTGTTTATAACACCCTTATAACCTTTATTTGCAGGACGATTTAAAGTTTGACCAAGTATATGCAGCAAATATAGCTACACCTAAAAAGTTGTAAGAAGTAAAAGTAAAATTACTTTTGGCCATTTTCTTTTTTTAGGTTGATTTTTATCTTCCGATCTTCTTCTGCGTGTGGGAGTGTTGTAATCAGGATTGCTCATTGTTTATTTCCTTTCTTGATGTGCAGTGGCACATAATATCCTAACCATTATACTATATATAAAATAATTGTTCTAGTATTTATATGGAAAAATTGAAAATAATATTTTTTAATAATAGTTGCTAAAAATAAGTTCTCTTCTATTGTTAATGCGTAATTTGAATGAACTATTACCAAGCCCTTGAGAAACGACGAGTGTAGAGTTATTTTTTTTGTGTAGGCCGTTAATAAATTTTGGCATAAAACCCTTGACTTGGAGCGAATATTCCACCAACAAAAGGAATATTCCATTGACCACCGTGAGCATGTCCTGAAAAAATAATATTAAAATTGTATTTAATGTATAAATCGAATTTTTCTGGGCGATGCGCTAATAGAATATTAAATTCATTTTCAGAAGATAATTTTTCAAGTTCTTTTTCGTATTTTCTTTATAATTCAATTCATCTTGATACCTGAAATAATTGTAATCTTCTATTCCTGATAAAATAATAGTTTCACCAGCTTTTTTAAGTTCTACGTTTTTATTTTCTAGATGAACAATTCCAATTTTATCCATAAACACTTTTAAGTCTTCGTATTCTTTAGTAAGTCAAGTTCATGGTTACCTGATACAAAATAGCACTGTGTAATGTTTGCTAGGTTAGTCAAAGTAGAGTACGCAACTTCCATATCATTTTCGTAACTGTCTAAAATATCACCTGTAATTACGATAATATCGGGCATAAAATCTTTATTTTATTTAAAAAATTTTGGTTCATTCCAATTTTATCACAGTGTAAATCTGATACTTGGGCAATTTTAAAATTATTGAAACTGCTCGGTAATTTTTTTCTTCTAAAGTTATTTTTGTTGTTTTTATTGTATAATTTTGCTGATAATAAAGCCCCGCTGTTACAAGAGGAGTAAGCCAGCTTTTAAAATTTTATTATTTATATTAAACATTTTAATCACCTTATGTAATTAACTTTCTAATTAATTTTTATAAATTAAACTACATTATAACATATTGAAATATCATAACAAATATTGCTTGCTTTATGTAGAAATTTATATTTAAATTTTCATAAATTTTGAAAAAAACGAACTTTCATCATTATTAATTTGAACAAAATTTGTATTTATAGTAAAATAGAAATAGTATGCAATTATTGTTAGTGTTTTGAATTTATGAAAATAATTTTTAAAAACTAATACAAGAAAATTTATTTTTAATATGCTAGGAGAAATAAAAATAATGCTTAAAAAAAGATTGTTTCAAATATGCGTAGAATTAACTAACGGAAAACTTAGTTCGGCAACCATTCAAAAAATGACGAAATCAAATGTGAGTCGCTTGCTTATCAGTCCATTTTCGAAAGTTTATAAAATTAATACTGAAGAAATTTTAGGAGAAATGGAAGATTTTAAAAATTTAAACGAGTTTTCACAAGAAAAGTTCATCCTGCAACTCGTCCAGTTGATATTGCTGAAAATAGCGTTGTTAGTCCAACTGACGGAGTGATTTCAGAAGTTGGAACTATTGACGATGATGCTACTTTCGTTATTAAAAATCAGGAGTATAGCGTAAAAACTTTACTTGGCGATAAACAGCGTGCGAGAGAACTTGCTGGCGGAACGTATATGGTTATTTATTTAAGCCCGCGTAATTATCATCGCATTCATTTTCCGACAAAGGCGACTGTTATGAATAGTTATACTCTTGGAAAATATTCATACCCTGTAAATAAAATGGGGTTGGAACTTGGGGATAGTATTTTAAGTTATAATTACCGAAAAATTTTCAATTTACAAAATAAAAATATGAATTATGATTTAATCGCGGTTGGCGCACAAAATGTAAATTCAATTATAGCGACGTATAAAGAATTGAAGTTGAAAAAGCTAGTGAACTAGGATACTTTGAGTTTGGTTCAACGGTCGTATTGCTATTTGAAAAGGATAGCGTAGAATTATTTGATATAAATACACCGAAGAAATAAAAATGGGGCAAAAAATTGCAACAATTATGGAGTAGAATTTTATGTTAAAAAAATATTTTTTACCTGATGATTTTTATAGAAAAATATGTTTTCATTGATGTTGAGTATATGAATATGCACAACAAAAAGGTTATAATTTCAGATTTAGACAATACGCTAATCTTTTGGGGATAGTAAAAAAGATACGAAAGAGCTAAATAGATGGCTTAAAAGAATGCGAAAAGCTGGTTTTGATATTATCGTCGTATCGAACAATAATGAAAACGTGTAAAAGAATTTTGTTCAAATTTAAACTTAAAATACGTTGCTGGTGCTAAAAAACCGTTAGCAACTGGGCTTAAAAAAGCTCTTGCGAAAATAAATAGAAAACCAAAAGAAGCGATTATGCTTGGTGATCAAGTTTTAACGGACGTTCTTGGCGCAAAAAATACAGGCGTTATGATGTTTTTAGTAAAGCCAATCTCTAAAACAGACGGTTTTAAAACACGTATAAATAGATTTTTTGAAGGAATTATTGTCGACAAACTAAAAAAAGATAAAGTATTTCCTAAAATGAAAAAAGTTGATTTGAAAAAATTCACATTAATAAAAAAGAAAATATAGTTTTAGTACAAGAAGAAAATATTGAAATTTAAGTTTGTTACTATACTAAAATTATGTAAGATGATATTTTAGCAGTGCGAATATGTATTAATATATTAAAAAGGAAAAAACTTTGAAACAAATTTATTGTATAGGTTGCGGAGTAGAAATTCAAAGTGAAGATAGTAGTAAACAAGGATATTTACCGAAAAGTGCTCTCGAAAAATTAGAAAATGAAAATGTCGTTTGTAAAAGATGTTTTAGACTGAAAAATTACAACGAAGTGAGCGATGTTGAACTTGGAGCAGAAGATTTTTACAAGATGATAAAATCTCTTGCGAAAAAAGATGCACTTATCGTAAAAGTCGTAGATATTTTGATTTTTTCTGGTAGTTGGATTGAAGATATACTAGAAATTGTCGGAAAAAATAAAGATATTGTTCTTGTTGCCAATAAAATGGATTTATTGCCGAAATCTGTAAAAGAAAATAAAATAAAGCAGTGGCTTTATAAAATGATGAAACAAAAAAGGGATTAAAGTAAAGGATATTTTGTTAATTAGTGCTGTGAAAAATCACGGCGTTGAAGAACTAGCAAATGAGCTTGAATACTTGCGAAATGGTAAAGATGTCTATATTATCGGTGCGACAAATGTAGGGAAATCTACACTAATAAATAAATTAATTGAGCTGACAACTGGGGATAAAAATGTTATTACAACATCACATTTCCAGGAACAACTCTTGGCATGATAGAAATTCCTCTTGATAGAAAATCAAGCATTTACGATACGCCAGGAATAATTTTAAACTATGATATTTCACACTATCTTGATGCGAAAAGTTTAAAACTTGTAATGCGAAAAAGAAGTAAAAGCGAGGATATTTCAGCTTAATAACGGACAGAGTTTATTTTTCGCTGGGCTTTGCCGAATTGGATTTTGTAGAAGGCGATAGACAAAGTTTTACTATTTACGCTTCAAATTTAGTAGACTGCACCGCACAAAATTAGAAAATGCCGATAATTTATTTAATAAACATTTAGGTGAAATGTTAACACCGCCTTTTAAGGATAATTTATCAATTTTTGACAAACCTACTACTAAAACTTTTAAAATAAATAATAAAAAATAGATATATGTAATTTCAGGTCTTGGCTGGATAACGGTAAATAGCGAAGCGGGATGTTTAATTAATATTGTAGTACCGGAAGAAATAGAAGTATTTACGAGAGATTCAATAATATAAAATAAAATGGAGAATATATGCTAACAGGAAAACAAAAAAGACAATTACGTGCATTAGCGCACCACCTAACACCAATATTTCAAATTGGTAAATCAGGAATTTCAGAGGAAATGGTAATCGGTATAGTCGATGCGCTTGATAAAAGAGAACTTATAAAGGTAAGTATTTTACAAAACTTTGACGGAGAGCGTAAAGAAGTTGCTGAGGAACTTGCAAAAAAAACAAGATCAGAGCTTGTGCAATTAATTGGTTATACGATAGTTTTATACAAAAAAAGTTCAAAAGAAAAAAATAGAAAGATTGAATTGGTAAAATAAATGAAAAAAATAGCACTGTATGGCGGAAGTTTTGATCCTATTCACGTAGGTCATTTAATTACGGCAAGTTCTGTTATAAATGAACTTAGCGTAGATAAAGTTATTTTTATTCCGTCAAACATAACGCCGATGAAAAATAGAAAGCTAGTTTCAACGCCAAAAGATAGGTATAATATGATAAAATTAAGTATTGACGGCGAAAGTATTTTTCAGTAGATGATTTTGAAATAAAAAATGAAGGTGTTAGCTATACTTATAATTACTGTAAAATTTTTCAAAAAAAAATATGAAAAAGAAAAAATTTTCTTTATTATTGGAACTGATAGGGTAAAAGATTTAAAAAAGTGGTATAATATAGATGAACTAAAAAAAATGGTAAACTTTATTTTCGTTTCACGAGATAATGAAAGGCTAGATTTTATTTTGGAAGATGATTTTTACAGTGATGTAAATTA